>NW_021011523.1:1362764-1443102 GCF_003987935.1 Bombyx mandarina
ATAGGGCTGAATATGAAAATGAATTTTCAAAAACCCACAGGGTGCAAGAACTGCTCGCACTAATCAGATTTTTTCGGAATGCGATTTGTTGTATAACACCTCTGATACGTTGTAATAAATCCAGTCAAAACATTTTCTTTACTACTACTTTAATCTTCTATATATATAAAAATGAATTGCTGTTCGTTAGTCTCGCTAAAACTCGAGAAAGGCTGGACTGATTTGGCTAATTTTGGTCTTGAATTATTCGTGGAAGTCTAGAGAAGGCTTAAAAGGTGGATAAATATGAAAATGCTCGGAATTAAATAAAAATAACAATTTTGTTTTTCCTTTGATGTGTCCCCCCCGTCGGACGGATTCCTTGTGTGTGTTTTAAGTTTATTTTAAACAAAAGCTTAGGTATTTTATTTATCGATTAAGGCGCTACGAAGTCTGCCGGGTCAGCTAGTAATAAATAAAACTGATAAAAAAAATGTGCTGATTGAGTATCTTGTGAGTCCGCACGTGTAGATACCAACAACCCTGCCCATTTTTGCAACGAACCAGTCCGAATGCACTCCGGCTTCAAATAATTGAAACAACCGTTATAGGTACTATAAAAATGAGACTTAGATGTCGGGTCTTAAATAGGGTGGTGGTGTTCACGTTGTGATGTCCACGGTCCTGTAAACTATAACCACTTAACACCAGGTGACCGTGAGCTTGGTCAACGGTATAGCAATAAAAAAAGATCATATAAAAACTAGTACATATCTCAGACAAGTAAACAGCATAATAAATCACTAATTACGAATGATTGTGTGAATGTGGACCAAGGTCTGTCGGTTTCTGACTCCATTGTAAATGAATTACTGTTGTACCTTATATAGTGCTGCTTTTATTGATTTAATACGTTGTCTTGAGTCGGTCACTATTTCGTTCGTAGGCATTATTTTCAGGGCGATACACTGTGATGACTGTGATAAATTTGTAAACTACGAAAGAAGCTCTCGCAACATTAGCTTTTTTAAGTAATGAGTTTTTTTTTATTGCTTAGATGGGTGGAAGAGCTCACAGCCCACCTGGTGTTAAGTGGTTACTGGAGCCCATAGACATCTACAACGCAAATGCGCCACCCACCTTGAGATATAAGCCCTAAGTATAGTTACAGCGGCTGCCCCACCTTTTAAACCGAAACGCATTACTGCTTCACGGGAGAAATAGGCAGGGCGGTGGTACCTACCCGTGCGGACTCACAAGAGATTCTACCACCAATATTAAATGCATTCGATTAGAATGGTTGCTTAAACGAGTGTGTGTACATATATTATGTCGCAGAATGGGCCGATATCTTTATTATTTCTTGACATAGTGGGCAGTCGTGCAAAGATATTGCGCAGCACGAAACGATAACAGTTCTGTGACGTCTTCACTCTTCCTAAGTCAGGCAACGAATGTGCTAAGTGCTTCGATTGAATCCGAGCGATGACACCTCGACTCTGCCGAAGCGCACCACCTGAAGAGAGCCGATGTTTGACGAGTAGTTGCATCCACTAGGTGGCACGCCTTTGCTTCGTTTGTCGTGTCCGGATGCGAGATATACTTAGTCTGGCCATAAATACTGTTACAAAGGAAAACAAAAAAAAATCTATGGCAAATAACATTTATTACTTTTACAGTGTGTTAGTTTAATACATAAATATAAAACAATTTAAAGTATAAAAAGCTTATTCGAAGTGGTCTCCATTGGCTGCAATACAGTCCTTTAAACGTTGAGGCCAGTTATCAATAGAAGCACGCACTCTTTCAATGGGAAAATTTTTCACTGCCAACCGTACGGATTGTTTGAGGGACTCCAAATTATCATGACGTTTAGAGCAAGCCATGCTCTCTAAAACTGACCACAAATCATAATCCAGCGGATTAAGATCGGAACTAGACGACGGCCAGTCTTCAGCTCTGATGAAGTCCGAAACGTTCGTTTCCAACCAAGACTGCGTAGACCGAGCTTTATGACCTGGCGCCGAGTCTTGCTGGAAGGACCATTCTTGATTATTGAACATGGTGTTGTTAAGGGGCTTCACTACCTTCTCAAAAATGGTATCTTGATACACTTGTGCCAATGTTTTGATACATTTTTCACAAAAGTATGGCTCAGTCACTCTTTCATAGCTAATACCCCACCAAACCATCACTGAAGTCGGATAGTGCCCACGTTGCACTCTGTCGACTTATTGGGAAGCTTCCTTAGAGCTTTGAGCATAAATACGGTCATTTTTTTTGTTAAAATGTTGCTCAATTGTTTCTTTCAAACAATTTCTCATCCGTAAACAAAAAATTTCTATGACCTCCCTCTGCGTACCGCTTCAGTAGTTGTTTCGATTTTACCACCCTATTCTCTATTAAATTATCAGTTAAGAAATGACCAGTACGTCTCTTATAGGCTGCAAGTCCTAAGTCATCTTTTAAAATACGCGACATGGTTCTAGGTGCTATCTTCATCTCCCGAGATAAAATATTTTGCTTTCGGAAAGGATTTCTTCGAATTATTTCCCTTAATGCTTTGATCACCTTTTTCGTACGAACACTACGTGGACGGCTAGATCTTTTTCTGTCACAAACAGAGGAGGTCTCATTGCACCTATTAATAGCCCGGTACACAAACATTTTACTAATACCAAGCATATGGAGAGTTTTAAAAATTGCATTTGGTTCCATACCTACTTTGTGTAATGCAATCACAGCGATTCGGTTCTCTTTATCACCCCACTCCATTTTAATATCGCAAAATATTATACAATGTATTGACGCCAAAATGAGAAAACCCAATGAGCAATCATATAAAAATGACAGATTCCAAATTCAAATGTAATATTTTGTTTATTTTTAATTGTAACAGTATTTATGGCCAGTCTAAATATATATATATATATATATATATACTTGTATATATATATTTTGCCCGGATATGTTTTGTTTTGCCTGGAAGGAATCATGGCGCGCCTGTTGGCAAACAGTTACCAGAACCCATAGACCCAATATAACCCAAGTACCATTTTAGAAGAAATAGTGAACGTTAATGTTCCTACTGAAATATCCACGTTCTATTTCTGTACTGCATTATATTCTTTTGGCAGAGACAACTAAGAAAGTCCTCAATGACAATCACAAATGAAAACAACCTACACACGCTACTTAACTGTATTAATATAAACAGAACTGAACTTAAATATGTAACGTACCCCAGGTACGGTATCATCTTGAATATTAAAAGTTTTATTTTGCGTGTTACTGTCAAAATATGTAATTCAGACCATTTCTATTCGTATCTTTCAAAAGAATATCTTCAGAGGTTTTTCCAGTAATTACCAAAAATTATTGTATTAATCCTGTTTTAAACAATCTGACGCGTCAGTCCGGTTCGTCTGCGTATTTATTGTGAAATAACAATAAGTAAATAATAAAATAATGTTAAATTACATAACACGACTTTGAATACCTACTAATAATTGTAAGTTCGAATCTCAGGGATTTCTGAAATCAATTCACGAAATCAACTCACAGAAACAATGTTACCCCCCCTGGCTGAGCATTTGTTCGCCCACCTGTCCTACTGAATCTGGAAAGGTCTACCAGTAATCAATTAATAAAAAAAATTTTTTTTTCGAACAATAATAACATAATCTGCAATAGTTAATGGAGCATACCCACTGCATTGTATATTCCAATGCCTCGTAAACTTGGAAATTCAAATCCTCGTTGCGAAAGGCAAACTTAACCGATTGTTGCCATTGAACCTAGCTGATAAACCATAATAAAGGTCGCTGTGCTGTTTCATTTGAAAATTCAAAATAATTACGCAAGTCTTAGACAGTCTTAGTGCTCCTTAGTTTCGTGCCGGCAGCCGTGTCGTGTGGACGTGTGAATAGCGTTCTATTATTTTTATCGTTTCCTCGTATTCAATAAATATAAAAAGGTAAATATTATTTTGCATTGAGTATTCGTTATTATTCGTCGTTCGTTTAACAAATTGATTTGAGTGATTGATTTTTAAATCCAAGACTTATGTTTGTTTCACAGTCAATAAACATAGTACACGTACTATATTTAGTATCATTGTTTCAATGAGATAACTAATAGGAAATAATGGTTACCATTTGTCGAAGTCCATTTTATTTTAGAAGATTTGTTCAGTGCCTGTGTATTACCTTGATTCGTATTATGGCGACATTCTTTGTAATTTTTCTCGAACTGTTGCAACTGTTATTCGTTTACTTGTATTTTAATTGTGTTACGTGCATTTAATTCGTTTTATTTGAAATCAATGAAAGTAGTAGTGGTTTCAAGTACTTTGCTAATATTGGTGAAAAATATTATGTAAAATCTCAATGGAGTTCCGGCATAGAATTTCGAAAAAGAAACGGGTCGCCATTACAAATTGTTCTTTATACGATATCTCTGTTATGCGGCTATACAAACTGATAAAACAATCGAAAATTGGTATTTGTTTCCTCGTGTGGCATTCGAGTCCGAAGTCTAATAAACACGGATTTTTATCTTCATTCAATAATTAAAGTCTCGAGCTGATCTGCGAACTTACAAAATTCAATGAAAACCCGTTGGTCTTTTGACACTTAAATACCGAAATGGTTTGAAGAAAATTTGAAGAATTATTTAAAAAGTCACCTAATTTTCTCGAAGAAGGCTTTCAAGCGGAGCTCGGTAATATTAATCCGTAATTAGCATAACGCTATTTATTTACATAGGGTTCAACGTCCGACATTGGTACTCGTGTCGAAATCGCAGCGAGTTTACAAACTCGAAACCACTTTAAGAGACCTCTCTTTCCTTCCACTTAAGATTGAAAAAGACCGCGTTCGTTGGATTTGCCAACTGGTTTGTTCTTTAGGCATCGTAACTGTTAGAAGTGCAATGTTCAAGATCAATGTAATTTCGAAATGGATTGCTTAAGTTTCGCTATCAGTTTGTAAATAAAAAACGCCATGTATTGGAAATATTCTTATTCAAAAAACAGATTTATATATCGCCGCCTCGTATATCGTTTTAATTTTATTATTTGCGCCATTTCCAACACTACAAAATTTTCGTGGTCACGGACGACGGAGATAATACTGTAAAAGTATTTATTATTATGTTAACTACTTGTGAAAATCGAATTAAATACTATTGTGTATATTTTTTATACAATAAAATCTAATACTATAGATATAGTATAAAAAGGAATGCGAGTATTGCATACACGTATAATATAGTAATACTTGTTGTTATTAGTAGTATAACCTCACCACACCCTTTGCAAATGTTTGTATTGTAGAAATCAATCTACCCACAAACGTAATATCGACTTACAATCTCTGAAACGAACAAAACCAACAAGATCCATAGGCTAGTGCGCAAGTTAACATTATTATTATTATTATTTTTATTGCGTAGATGGGTGGACGAGCTCACAGCCCACCTGGTGTTAAGTGGTTACTGGAGCCACAACGTAACTGCGCCACCCACCTTGAGATATAATTATGTTCTAAGGTCTCAGTATAGTTACAACGGCTGCCCCACCCTTCAAACCGAAACGCGTTACTGCTTCACGGCAGAAATAGGCAGGGCGGTGGTACCCACCCGCGCGGACTCCCAAGGGGTCCTACCACCCGTAATATAACATTACCAAAATTATGGTATGTTAAGTGTTTTGTTAGTATTTGTTGAAAATCATTTACCAAGAGGCCTTTGCACATTCCACAGAACTACTAGAACATTCGTAAATTCGCCTGTCAATCGCCATTACATACCTTCTTTCATTAAACGGCAAAGTTCTCAATAAACAAAAACATTAAGATATAATCAAGGTAGTCACATTTTCGTGAATAATCTTCTAGATTTAACATTCTTTGTGCGTATTAATTATTTTTATCATTTAATTACTCTCGACTGTCCTTATTGTAGTGCAATGTGCGATAACAGTACACATCTTGTTTAGATATGGAGAATATTCACTTATACCTAAGTAATACTTTTAAGTTGTTTATGGATTAAATTATAATAGGACAGTAAATTGTGAAGCTTGGCCTGCTTAGATCGGATATAAGTGGGGTTTGGGAAAATTATTCTCGTGGCTTACAATGAGAATCTTTAGGCCAACTTAATCTAGATACATCTAAGAGCACAATAATGATGATTGACACTGAAATATATACTCTTCCGCAACTTACAAGATTGCTAGGTTCGAAATTCGAAGACAAGTTAATCTACTAGCAGTGTGACAACATGCGAGTAGTAAATGGAAAATGATTTGCTACAGGAATATTGTTCTAGCGCTTTTTAAAACTATTTCTGAACATTAAAAACGTGTCACACATTTTTATCAATCTAGTTAAATTATATACTTATAACATTTTGGAATAGAACAAATAAATTATTGTCCGAAGCCTTCCATAATTGAATACTCAGATTGAACGACATTTATACGATAGTCACTAATCAGAGAATGAAACCTACACAATGCCTTAGACAAATCACAATAGATATATAGGCATAAAACAGATCGTTGTATTAAAATTTATTGCTTTTATTCCTTAAAATTTTTAACACAAGTCACCTGCTTTACGGTTAACTTGCTATATCACTAATTGGTGGAGATAAAGTGAGATATAGCCAGATGTCGAGTCTTTCGTAGGGCACCAGCTTAATTTTGCATGTTGCTGTTCGAAAAAGGACTCAGAAACTAAGTCTTGAGTTTCCCTTACCACGCGAAACTTTTTAATAACATAATTTGGTTGCTTAAAATAGGTACTCCCTTGAAAAATCCATACTAGAAGATAGGTTATAGAATTACAGAAACACCGTCAAGGGAAGTTTTCTTTTTTTTTTGTGCCCTTGTACAACGACCTTGTAATACGAACATACGGCCCACCTGGTGGTGAATGGTTACCGTCGCCCATGGACTTCAGCAATGCCAGGGGCAGAGCCAAACCGCTGCCTACCGCTAAAAAATTCAAAATTCCCTTGTAAACATGCATTGTACATAAACATATGCCCACTGAGTTTCTCGCAGAATTTTCACGTCATCTTGGATCCTCCCGATCCACTAACGGTGCTTCTAGGTACTTCAAGCACCGGTCACCGTTCTCGTCGAACCCGTCGCTTGCGACGAAGGGCTCTACGAGTAAATTAACTCTCAGACACAGCCCACTGAGTTTCTCGCCGGATCTTCTCAGTGGGTCGCGTTTCCGATCCGGTGGTAGATTCTGCGAAGCACGGCTCTTGCTAGGGTTCGTGTTAGCAACGTCATCAGGTTTGAGCCCCGTGAGCTCACCTACAAACGTTAGGGTTACGCTGAAATAGCCTCTCAAGGCTCTCAGCTTAGGTAGGAAAAAAAAAAAGCAGAATTTTTTCAATAGGTCGCGATTCCGATGCGGTTGTAGATTCTGTGAAGAACTGCTCTTACTAGGGCTAGTCTTAGCAAATTCTCTCAGGTTGAGCCCGCGAGCTCACCTATCCATCCGCGCGTAACTGGAATATTCCTTTAGGCTACTTGTGAAATAGGTAGGGGTAAAAAGATACATAATTATATTGGTAATACGCCGAAATAAATGGACTCTTAAAGGCGCTGAAGAGCACGGAAATCTAGATGACGTCATCTTCGATGGTATCACGAAAATTACTGTAATGTTTACGTATATGACACTCATTTTGGTTATACGGCATCTGCCTACTAATGTAAACAGTACTATTCCCAGATCTGTCGAACTCGTTTTATTGTGCTGGTTTTACGACTTATCCCAAACGTTTGTCTTTTTTTATAGCTGTAGATTTCTTATCGCCTTTCATAAGACTTTAGACAGCTTGGAATTAGAAACACTGACTGAAAGATAATAGTCCACCTTTTAGTTTATGTAAGGTATAATTTACTTCCTTTTGACACTTATATAAAAGTACTCATAATCTTTTGGATATAAATTCAGAATTATAATGAAATAATGAAAGTAGCATAGTAAAATCTTATAAGATACACACGAGTAAAAATATCTTATACGAACTCCCGTATGGAGTATCTTTTTATTAAATTTAAGTGGGCAATTGCGGCCAGCGTATGCAGTGTTCTTGGTTGCAAATAATTTTAAATTGGTGTCGCTCACACTGTTGCAATGCTGGATCTTAATATAGAATGTTTTATAGAGCATAATGTATGAATGGTCTAAATTTATATCGCAAATAGTATAGTCCAATTAATAATGATGATGATGATAGTGATATCTCATATCGAGTTGCATATTGGTTTAGCATAAATCTTACGACCTGTCTGTATAACGTCTGCCGGAGAATAGTATCGTTGGCATAAGAAGACAGTAGACGAAGTTGCGATAGGCAGCGGCTTGGCTCTGCCCCTGGCATTGCTGAAGTCCATGGGCGACGGTAACCACTCACCATCAGGTGGGCCGTATGCTCGTCTGCCTACAAGGGCAATAAAAAAAAAAAAGTTTCTTAGTAACCTTTTAACGCCACCCACGGGAAGATATCTTTTTATTACCGGAAGATACCCGGGTACCACACAGCTCCAATATCGATTCTAAGTTTCTTATTATTTGTAATGCAAAAAATTATGATAAAGACTACAATTTTGCAGTATTATTGGGTAATTTAGAGAAAAGAAACAAATGAATAAAATTACATCATCAAAAATGCTTTGCGGGACAAGAATAGTTATTTTTTCATCTCGCGAAATTTCAGTATTTTATGTTTTTTGTTTAAATTCAAATAAATATGTAACAAATTTCACAGAATTGTTCCATTGTCTTAAACAATTCGGCAAATATATGATTTATCTAACGGAATTCATTTTTACTTACGGAATAAATGTTAGTCTTCAAATTGGCATAAAAATTATTATTAACCTCTCGATTTTAGTTATTAATTTTTTTTATTGTGTTCATTTTGTTCGTTTTGTTGGTCGATCCAAATAGTATTAAATTGATATAATATATCATCCAATAATAACATTTGACTTTTAAAAAAAACAGTCTAACAAAACTTTTCAATTAGAATTTGGTGGCATTGTAACCGTATTCCTAAGTATCACCAGCCTGTGTTTTTTGCTGCGAAGCAAGCATGCTTTCCGGCTCGAACTGTTGGGACAGCCGTTATCCAATTAAAACTTAGACCTCATGTCTCAAGGTGGGTGGCGGCATTCACTTCGCGACTTCTGCCGGCTCCGTTAACCTCTGAACACAATGTGGGCCACAAGTTGGTTTTTTTTTTTTTTTGCTTAGATGGGTGGACGAGCTCACAGCCCACCTGGTGTTAAGTGGTTACTAGAGGCCATAGACATCCACAAAGTAAATGCGCCACCCACCTTCAGATACAAGTTCTAAGGTCTCAAGTATAGTTACAACGGCTGCCCCACCCTTCAAATCGAAACGCATTACTGCTTCACGGCAGAAATAGGCAGGGTGGTGGTACCCACCCGCGCGGACTCACAAGAGGTCCTACCACCAGTAAACGATCACAGTCCATGCAAATATGAACTAACTTTTACGCTATCGAGAACGTTAAAAAACTCGCACTAAGCACACAGAACGATAATGCCGCTACCTGCCTAGAGATAAGAGGAAATATTTGTTAGTCGAAACAAAACGTGCTCGGCTGTTACAAATTAAGTATAAAAACAAAATGATTTCAACAAAATTTAGACAAAAAGGTTACCTTGGGAAGTGCACGGCTGTAATGCCCAAATTTGTTACACTATACATGAAAATAATTGTACAAAAAATATCGGCAGTGAAGTCGGATTTATATTTTTTGTAAATCGCTTCAATATCGATTTTCTTCGTATGTTTTTGCTGTTGTTTTCTTCACGAAATCTAGAACTTCAGGAAATAAGTTTTAGAAGAAATAAAATATTGTGTCTTTAATGTCGAGCGATATTTCACTTTTCGTCTGGACAAGTTATATGGGTTTAAAAGTCTATCAAATCCATAAGCTCAAATAAATGAAGCTTTGTAGTCATTATTGACCTGACAACGTCTTATAATTCGATAGAGCCGGCTGCACGCACGAAAAAACATGACTCATTGAGGCGTTCCATTTAAGGCTTGAAGTGCAAGCGAGAGCGCGCAACGAGCGACAAAGACAATCGACCTCCGCGTTCGGCAGCGTTCGACATCTGTCTCTCTCCTGCTTGAGTGAGCGATGCATCCGCGTGGACAGCTGCTATATAATAATACATTTACATGTTTTCGTGAAGTATGAAGTTCAGTGAAAAGTGAATGTGGTGTCCATACAAAATATATATCAAACAAATTAAATTAAAATTTTCTTTTGAAAAATGAAACCATTCCATCAGTATTTTCTTATGACGTTGTCACGTTCAACTATCGTCAGTAAACCGACTTTACAGGCAACCGTTTTTTATTTTTATTTTTTAATTGATTTGTAAGAGAAAATCAGAAAGTGCCATCTGAGAACAAAACATCCCAACGTAACAAATATTTCTATTTGTTACGCATAACAAGTTAAGATCAAAATACTAGTAACAAACGGTTTTACGGAAGCGCTTGTTAAAGTTAAGTAAATAGTCGAAAACGAAAAAGAAAAATGCCACGAAATTCAATAGTGTCACTGATTTCCTCATTTAAAATAGTTACCTAATTGTGTATTCGGCAACAGAGCGGTACAGAAAAGGACAGATTGTGTATAATAATATAATCATAATCTCATTGAATGTGGAACTATAATTCAAACCAAATTTCAATTCGTATTTTTATAACATAAAGGACAAATATACCAACAAATAAAATCTACTTTATTTTGAAAGGTTATTAAATTATGCTGAGTAATATAAATAAATATAAAATATAAATAGTTTAAATGCTGAGTAACCTGTACTATGAACACGACCTTTATTTATTTCGGAATAAACAACATTATTAGGCTTCATTAACATCTCTGTAAGGAATTTTCTGTAAAGATTTGCCTTTTAAAAATTAGCAGCTTGGGCTTTTTGGTTATGATTAGACGGTCTCGAATAATTTCTATTTTACATCATTGATTCTAAATCATTCGTTAATATAAAATATCTTGGGACATTAATCGGTGCAATTTGTTTTAATAAACAATGATAAACGCGATTTTCACCTCACAATTGAAGTAGTTTTCCCCGAAGGTTTTTATGCTAGAATGAACTCTTTGGCACCTTTCACCTAGAGTAAACTAGATGACATTTGACAAAACAATTTGTCATGAGTGAATCTTGGGCCGCAGAATTAAGTGGATAACAGAGAAAATTAAACACAAAAGCTCCTTCGATGTTCAGGACACCATTTTCAATCGTAAATCTGCCTTACGTCACGTGTGTCTATAAATGAATGTTCTGTATAAACAAGTACTTATTGCCCTGATAATTTTCATGTTACAAAAGGTAATATATTCATGTAACCGATCCTTAAAATTATTTAATAGTAGTCAATAATGTGGGCACAATGTTTAATGACACTTGGAGGTTAAAAGCAAGTTTCTCGCAATGTCATTTAGGTCACTCAGTCAGCAGAAGGCGTAATATTATACATACTCGTAATATGCTGTTTTTATGAAGTAAATGTTTTGCACGAAACGAAAAGTGAACGTTTGTTTTAAGTGCACTGTAGTGCTTGCATTGAATATGCTAAAAGGAAATTTGAAAGTAAATAAACAAAACGATTTGAAGGAAAAAACTCATCGGTTTTCATACAGATAACTTGAAACGTTGCGATAAGGAACGCATTATTTTTGTACTATAATATCACTTCAAAGAATTTCCTAATTGGAAATTTTTTAATGACAAAGTGATTAAACTTAGCCCAAATTAAGGAAAATGATAATAATTATTAATGATACAATTTTTCCACATTTTTGGGGTAGCCGACATTGCGATCTAATCTAATTATTATTTCTGAAGTTCGTGAACATTCTGAATTTGCAATGCCGGATAGGATCACATTACGGTAATAAATAGAACTAAACTTATATAGGTATTTAAAAATATCTACATATTTTTGGTTGCAGAAGTGTGCCTCAGCGCCCACAAAAATACATGTCCGTGAACCACACAAGCCTTGTAAATCATTTTTCATAATAAAAAATACAAGGCTTAGATGTTCAAGTATTGATTCAATAGTTACCATTTATAAACTAGCTTTCTGCTCGTAGTTTCGCTCGCTTGGACTATACTCGTAGATTTCGTGGGAGAAGACCCCTGCGTAGCGCTGGGTTTCTCTGGTTGAAAGGTAGCCTGTAGTATTTCTCGGGGCTCAAAATAATTTTCATACCGACTTTCCTTAACTTAAAATCTTGTCAACACTCGTAGTTACTGTGGTGATAACGTACGATGCCTCTGTCCTACATAGTTCTGTCGTGAAGCAAACATGCGTGCCAATTGGAACGATCGGACGTTTTGAAGGTGGTAGTGGCATTTACCTTATTATTTAGGCCTTTAGTTCATGAAGCTCAGGTATCATTCATATGTCTATAGACATCTATAGATGTCTGGGGACCAAAGGGCCTAAACTAATAAATTATTATAATACATGTTATGTAATACTTTCTTTCCGTTTGTTACAGATTTAGAGCCGAGACGCCGAAGTACGACACAAAAAAACGAAACATAACAAAAAATATCGAAAGAATATAATATATCTACGTCTAGTCAAAGCATTCACAATATAATTGAAACATTGCAAACGAAAAAATAAAAATAAACGTAATGAATCACTAAAATGAAATAAACTGTGTTATTAGGATATTAAATAGAATTATTAAGTTTGTACTTATTTAGTTTATCAATTAATAAGTTCACTAGTTTAAATAAAAATGCAAATACTAAAGGCAAGATTCGCGTTACGCGCCACAGCGTCGCAATTCCAGGCATGGAGCTCGGCCAAAACTCGGACAGCTGCTACGGTGAGTGAAATGAATCATTTTTAAAGTCATTAACGACCGTCTGGTGTAGTGGTAAGTGACATGGTCACTACACAAGGGGGTCGCGGGTTCGAATCCCGCCAAGGCAGGATATTTGTATGATAAATATAAATGTCTTTTCCAGGGTTATGGATGTATATTAAATATATGTATGTGTATAATAAAAATCTTACATTTATTTCCGTTATGTGGTACCTGTAACACAAGTTCTTTACGAACTTAGCACGGGACCAGTTAACGTGGCGTGATTGTTAGTAAATTTATTTTTAACATTTTTTTTCTCTTGGGCTTTCGCTGGTCGTCAACATAATTAAAAGTTTTAAGGTTAATTGTCATTATATAATTTCTGACGTTTGAAATACTGTACAATTTACGTGGTCACGGACGACTAAGGTGTTTTTCGTCGACATTTGAGTACTGTGCTTACTACCGTCGTCTATCTTTCTATGTAAACTATTTCTTGACTTAGGATTCTATTCGCACTGAAATACGTACTTGTAAGCTTGAGATCTACCAGTAGGTTTACCGGTAGGCAGCGGCTAGGCTCTGCCCCTGGCATTGCTGAAGTCCATGAGCGACGGTAACCACTCACCATCAGATGGGCCGTATGCTCGTACGCGTACAAGGGCAATAAAAAAAAATGTTTGTTTGGAAAAATGTAATGACACTTAAAAAATCGAGATTAAACAGTAAAGGTACTTATAATTGTGTCATTAACATGTCACTAAATATTAGCCAGGCGAACCCATTGCCCATTTGCTGCGAATCGTTTGCCGGGGCTCGTGATTCCGAAGTATTGATAGAAAACCAACTAGAAAACCACTTATACCCCAAAATCATTATAACCATTTTTAATTTTTATTTCTTAGATGGATGGACGATCTCACAGCCCACCTGGTGTTAAGTGGTTACAGCAGCCCATAGACATCTACAACATAAATGCGCCACCCATCTTCAGATATAAGTTCTAAGGTCTCTAGGTCTAAGTATAGTTACATTTCTTGGTTTTTTTTTTTCGAAAATCCACCCGAATCAATCTCGTCACAAGCTTAACTCGTTGTCAATTAACAAAAACCAAATGTCTGTCCTCATTATATTATATGGCGCCAGCGGCAATAGGCAAGAGAGAGATAACGAGATTTATCCATGACACGCGTACATTAAGCAACGTAATTAGTAGTACGTCATTTTAAAAGATCATTTTTTTACCGTGTTCATAAAATATTTTCTTCATTCTTTTTTTTTTTTAATAAAGCTTCTTTGTCAAACGTACGAAATATTTCTATTAGCAAGTTGTGACGGTTGTAGTAAAATATAGTGTAACTAAAGTGGCTCTCAAAGGGTTAAGACTGTCTTGCCTCTGAGACTACTCAAAAATGACGTCATTGACGTTGTCATCCTCACCATCATCATCATCAGCCTATAGCAGTCCACTGCTGGACATAGACCTCTCGAATTGCACGCCACAGAGCACGTCCTCTGGTTCTCACGTCCAGCTTTTGCCAGCTACCCTGCATAGATCGTAAATCTACGGAGTCTGAGGCCGTCCTACACTACGTTTGCCTATTGACGCCGTGATGTCTCTGAATTCCGGTGACCCCATTAAAATCAAATGTGCTCGTCAATCGATCCAGTGCAAAGGTATAAAAAAATACGACTGTTACGAAGATAGATTGTAGGTTAGTTACGTTTAGAAAAATGTTCAAGGGCATCCTCCACGTTAGTAATAGGTAGGTTAATGTAATTGTTTAATGTATTATATTGTGAATTTAGAATATAATACATTATTGAATAATCTTGCGGTAGGCAGCGGCTTGGCTCTGCCCTTGGCATTGCTGAAGTCCATGGGCGACGGTAACCACTCACCATCAGGTGGGCCGTATGCTCGTCTGCCTACAAAGGCAATAAAAAAAAAAGTTTTTACTTAGTGAATTAGTTTTCTTTATCGTGTTGTTTTGTCGTAATTGTAAGGAACGTTGTTGTACAAATTCAGCGCTACCTATGTCTTGTTTTGTCGTGCGCACATAACTTATGTTGCAAGCCCGATTTTATTTCTTTTTACTTGTGTTTTTTATGTATTTTTTAGCTTGTGATGTGTATTGTGAGCCTAATAAATAAATTGAAAAAAAATACGAAGTTCAATAACCAGATAGACCGTATCGGCTGACACACATCAAGGCTCCTTAACGTTTATCGATCGTAACATTAATAAGCTGAACGCGATTAGGCATTATCAAGTTTGTTATGAATTATAACGGAATTTGTTTGCAATAAAATAATATAATCCGTCATATTTATGTGGAAATGAGTTTTAAAGCCGCGATAAGGATCCGGATTTACATAAAAAGAGTTTTTCGTATACCTACAAGCAAGCGAGTATATAATTTACTGGTGGTAGGGCGCAGAGTCCGCACGGGTAGGTAGGTACCACCATCCTGCCTATTTCTGCCGTGAAGCGTTTTGGTTTGAAGGCTGGTACAGTCCTTGTGCTGTAAAACTGTGACTTAGAACTTATGTGCCAAGATGGGTGGCGGGATTTACATTGTTGACGTCCATAGACTCCGGTAATAACTTAATAACAGTATTAAAACTTATCAAAACAAATAGTGATGGATTTTCTGAAATTAGGCTATCTAACATGCATACGTGTTATCTGTATCGCCAAAGCCAATGCCACATAAACCGCTATAACATTATATAATAGTAATAAAAGCACATAATTGCATTAAATTTATTTGTTTATTGCGATCGTTCAATGGCGTATTTGAAATTTTTTTTTTGTTTGTTGAAAAATAACTCTGTCGAAAACCGTACAAGGTGTAAGCAGGCCGTGGCTCCAAACAATAGTATGTTCCGATCACTAATTTAATTATTTACGTTATTTGTTGGATTAGAGCCCAAAGGAAAAAAAAATTAAAATAATTCCGATACACCCTGTATAAATGTAGTTTATTACGGCGTTCTTTAGGTACATAACATATAACTTCACGTTGTGTTTTAAAAATTTTTTGTTGATAAATTACTAATTGACTTTATTACGACGGTTGTAAAGAAAAATAACAGGTGGACAGTGAATTTATCTGCATATCTAAACTGATAATATAAATTGTTTTGTTTCAATAATTTTATTTGAATATTATCTTCTGATCATCAATTATTTACACCTAAACAGATTTATCCTACGAAACGTTGACAAGAAATAGTTTACGTTTATTCTACACTTGCGGACAAAGTCACGTCGACGTGGTGCTAATTGGTTCCGACATCTCGACTTGAATTACCCCAAGATGAAGCAAGAAATCGTAGTCTGAATTATAATTTAACACGTTCATCGCCATGACGGACACTGTGTCCACGACATACTTTTCCCTAGGGCCGCACTAATTAGTCAAGAATCGTCCAAAAATAGATCTTTTTTTTTTTTTTGCAAATATTGTCAGGAAATAAGTCAAAAATAATGAGTGACTTACGGAAAGAGTGTCTACTGATTATTTTCCGGGGGATGTCAAATGACACACACACGCTCTGCCCCGACCTAGTGGTGTCCGTTGTGACCCACTGGGCTAAACATGGTTGTTACCCTGGCGTTCAACGTGTCAAAAAGACCCGCCCTCCCTTTAGCTGAAAATTATAATCACTTCATTCCCAGTTAAATGGCTAGGGTTATCACTGTTTGCTTTTTTTATAATTCCAGGACTCGAAGATAGTGGAATACAAACCAATCAGAAGCGTTCTTGTTGCGAATCGCGGTGAGATCGCCATACGTGTCTTCCGAGCATGCACGGAACTAGGCATCCGTTCTGTGGCTATTTACAGCGAACAAGACAAACTGCAAATGCACAGGTATGGAGACGACACAGTAACGTTAAAACAACATTATTTGTGAGAAAAGATATGTGATTGACGTCTGTAATTTAAGAGGCTGCAACAACATCGCGAACTTATGTCATTCTTATCGGTGTAAGCGGACAGTAATGCTCTTGGTCTGTCGCTAGGCGCTTACGGGGCACATAGATATCATAAAGTGAAAGATGACATTTGACTTCGAGATTTGAGATCGGAATCTTTTTTATTTTGCGTACTATGTCTGCTCCAGCCATTGAGAAGTCTTGCGTCGCGATCTCTAAATAATGATAAACATATGTACAGTTTTATATTACCTCCTTCCACCGATAACTTACACGCAAACACAGTGGATTGTTTTTTGAAATTGATGAATGTGACACTTGCTATTAATATATTTTGACTTACTCGCTTTAATGATTTATTAATTGACTTTTTTAGACAAAAAGCCGACGAATCGTATATAGTCGGAAAAGGTCTGCCACCAGTCGAGGCCTACCTCAGCATCCCGGAGATCATCAGGGTTGCGAAGGAGAACGACGTTGACGCCGTACATCCCGGCTACGGTCTTTTATCTGAAAGGTATGTCCATAAAAAATACACGAGTAAACCGCGATAAATTAATTAGAAGAATATATGCGCAGAATTACGGGCAGTGGATGGAGAGGAGAGGCCCAGGATCGGGTCCAACAGTGGACTAAATATTTAGCCTATTGAAGCTGTTAAATAATATCTTTTAATTCGCGTCCTTACGGATCCATCAGATCCAGAAAGGTTATTTATTACCTTTGCATTAGATGCCTTCAGCTCTAACACTAGGAGCAGGCTTAGGAACCCCGGTAACCGTACTCGTCGAACTCAACAAAGAGGTCGACGTGCGACCTAACCCATGCATCAGCTCGCTGAGTTTCTCGCCGGATCTTTTTAGCGGGTCGCGATTGCGATCCGGTAGTAGATTCGTTCGCGAAGCAGCTGCTCTTGAGTTGTTAGGTCTCCTTCGGAGGCGCTCGGGCAGCTGTTAGCAAATCATTCCACCCCTCCTGGCTGAGCCTTTGCTCGCCCACCTGTCCCGGTGAAACTGGAAAGGCCTCCGGGCTCAAGTAATCCTTCAGTTCTAAAAAAAAATCTTTTAATAATAAACCATTGATAAATATAGACTTAGTATAAACAGCTGCATCCCAACCCTGCAGGGCCGATTTCGCCCAGGCCATCATTAATGCCGGTCTGCGGTTCATCGGGCCCTCGCCCAAGGTCGTGCAGCAGATGGGAGACAAAGTAGCCGCCAGAAAAGCTGCCATCGAAGCAAGTAAGTTTTCTTGTTTACAATTTACAATGTGAATCGTATTTATCTTCTCCAGGTTAGAATCTTATACCTTTAAACGAGCAATTCTTGAATATTAATATATATATATATATAATCTGAATCTCGGAAACGTCTCCAACGATTTTCATAAAATTTAGTATACAGGGGATTTCGGGGGCGATAAATCGATCTAGCTACGGTTTATTTTCAGAAAACGTTGTTTTATTCGTGTTTTCAATAATCAACTCTTTCCGACATCTATTGGCGAATAATAATACAATTTTTCTTAATTGAGGGCAACCAACCGCTTTAAAGACACAACAAGATGGCGTTATCAAAAAAAAAACCGAGCAAAGCTCGGTCATCGTCTACTGTTACTTATACAACAAATATACATCTGTGATGGAAAATGAAGTAGCCTTGCATAGTTTGGACGTCACTAAAGGAAGAGTTAGGCGCTAGATGTAGCGCCAAATGACTAGATGTTGGCGCAAATAAAACCAATGAATTATATAGTTTGTGTATCCTCTTATAGTGCGAAAAAAGCGAACCAACTATACATAACGCAGCATTGGTAGATTTATGTTGATAATTGACTCCAGCTAGATTTTCAACTCTTTGCAGACACCTCAAATAATTATATTATATAAGAATTTAAAATATAATAAAGACAAGGTAATAAAAAATATAAATATCAAGAAAGGTGAACAATGAGGAAAATATCATAATAAAAATGATTCGATTTCTACATAAATATTATCTCTATGTGTTGCACAATGATGTAAACTCATTCGCGAGGCAGCTGCCCTCGAGTTGTTAAGTCTCCTGAGGAGACGCTCGGGCAGCTAGTTAGCAAATACCATGTCTTCTGGCTGTGCCCGTGCTCGCCCACCTATCCTGGTGAAACCGGAAAGTCCTTCGGGAAACTAGTAATTTTCCATTAAAAAAAACAATGACGTCAATTTTCATGAATTATACCGCAAATTTTAAACCAACTAGTGCTCTATAAATAGTCGTCATCAAAAACTCAAATTTCTCTGAAACCTTAAGACTTCAATAACCAATTTCAAATATTCATTAAACGAATCATCTCTAAAAAATTAGCTTTAATAGGCACTAACTACATTATTGACACATCCAGTTATTATGAGATCATGGGTCATTCGAAAACTATTTTTTTATTACATAATTGACTTCAAGATTAAATTCTTTTGACATTTGTATTATTATTTTTTTGTAACAATCTATCTATCTATATATAAATATAAAAATGAATTGCTGTTCGTTAGTCTCGCTAAAACTCGAGAACGGCTGGACCGATTTGGTTAATTTTGATCTTGAATTATTTGTGGAAGTCCAGAGAAGGCTTAAAATGTAGATAAATATGAAAAGGCTCGGAATTAAATAAAAATAACAATTTTGTTTTTCCTTTGATATGTCCGCCGTGGGACGGATTCCTTTTGTTTGTTTTAAGTTTATTTTGTACAAAAGTTCAGGTCTTTTATTTATCGATTGAGGCACTACGAAGTCTGCCGCGTCAGCTAGTATTGTAATAATTTCGTTCATTACAGAGGTGCCGATTGTTCCCGGAACCGATGGTCCGGTCACAACGAAAGAGGAGGCTGTGGAGTTCTGCAAAAGTCACGGTCTTCCGGTTATCTTAAAGGTGCCTATTTCTTATTTATTTTTCATTTGAGTTAACATATATTTCATTGGGCTAATCATATATATAGGGCATGCGTATCATCAACGACACCGGAAAAGTTTCAACATATCCAAGTATTTAGGTACCCAGCTAGCCTTGATTGTGCTTAGTGCGAATTTTTTAACTTTCTCGATAGCGTAAAAGTTAACTAAAATTTGTCTGGAGTTGAAACGTTTGCCTACGTTTGCCGTTAGGGGCGCTGTTTTGTTTTGAGTCTTAAATCTAATTATACCATAAATTTTCGGACTCGTTGCTAGAATTGATATCGCTCTAAAGTCTAAAGCAATCTTAAATTTTAAACACATTGTTTTCATAATTTACAATTTATTGATTTTGTTTCAATCATGAGTTATAGTAATTGTATTACTGGTGGTAGGACCTCTTGTGAGTCCGCGCGGGTAGGTACCACCGCCCTGCCTATTTCTGCCGTGAAGCAGTAATTCGTTTTGATTTGAAGAGTAGGGCAGCCGTTGTAACTATACTGAGATCTTAGAACTTATATCTCAAAAGGTGGGTGGGCTGTGAGCTCGTCCACCCATCCAATAAATAAAAAAAGTGTGTTAATTACAAATTGTATTCAGGCTGCGTACGGAGGCGGCGGTCGTGGTATGAGGGTGGTCCGTAAGATGGAAGAAGTGCCTTCGGCTTTCGAACGAGCTTCTTCAGAAGCTCTCGGCGCTTTCGGCAACGGTTCTATGTTTATTGAACGATTCATCGAACGACCCCGGCACATCGAAGTACAGTTATTGGGTAAGCTTTTTAAACACTCTTTATGCGTATGAATTTCATAAAAAAACAGTTCAATTTAGGAGACAAATATACGGCAAACAAAGTGAATGAAATTATTGTTAAAAAATGGTGCGCATGCAACTTGGTGCATGTGAAAGAAGTGAAACTTCTTTTGCGGTCTGTAGTTTTGTTTTCTTCATTTCTCATCCTTAAACCAAATATCTCTTGTAATAAGCTGTGTATAAGAGAAACAACCTAGTTCGCATTCTCCGCGGTCTAGTGGTTCGCGAGACGCCCTATTTTCTCGCTCTTCCTAAATTGTATCTTTTCTATCTAGCCGTAACGAATCTGCCGCGAATTAAATTTTAATTTCAACGTGCCTAAAGAAGTTTCACTTCGAAAATGCAAAATTCTGAAAACATTATGAAGTCGTGTTTGTTAACAGGCGACAAAGCCGGCAACGTTGTGCACTTATACGAACGGGACTGTTCGGTACAGAGGAGACATCAGAAAGTCGTCGAAATTGCTCCTGCACCGAAACTGGACCCTAAGGTTTGACAATTATATTATAACGTCTTGGATTTAATGTTCACATAACACCTGCCACTTCAATAATATCAGACGATTTGAATTCGTTGAGTGTGACGATAAATCGTGGCAAGAGCAGCCCAATGAGGTGTCGGTTGGCTGAACTCAAGCCCGACCGTCTTGACGAAGTTCTTCTTTTTTTTTTCCTACCTATTTATAGCCTTGAGAAGCTATTTCGACTTCGCATTCACGTGTAGGTAAGCTCACGGGGCTCAAAACGGGAGGGTTGCTAACACTGGCCCTAGCAAGAGCAGTGCTTCGCTGAATCTACCACCGGATAGGAAACGAGAAGATCCGGCGAGAAACTCAGTGGGCTGTGTCCATGGGTTAATTTACTCGTCGAGCCCTTCTTCGGCGAAGACTGCGACTGGAGACGAAGCTCGAAATCCCTCCGGGCCACCAGCAGTTTTCCGTCATAATTTTTAAATCTAGATACCCTCATATTTATAAAATTCGCAGATTCGTCAGAAGATGGTCGAGTGCGCCACGCATTTGGCGCGGCACGTCGGCTACGAGAACGCCGGCACAGTCGAGTTCCTGCTCGACGACAAAGGGAACTTCTACTTCATCGAGGTCAACGCCAGGTGAGCGGTTCAAACACTGACTGCTGCACGTCACTATACGACATGTCAGATAACGTTGGCTCTGCTCAACAAAAATAGTTGTTATACGCATACGTTTATAGTTTATTTTGTCTTTACAGTCTCCACTTGAACTAGACTAGTTTTAGGAGAATCGACGAAGGACCGTGCTCGACAATCAAATGAAAGCTAGCCTAAATTCTTTATCTTCCTCGACATGGAAACGTAATAATGTGACAAACTTCTAGATGTCTTTCTTCCATATGTAAATATAATATCACAATTTTTCACAATTTCATTATATTATATTCATCTGAAATTAAAATTTTCAGATTGCAAGTGGAGCATACCATAACAGAAGAAGTCACAGGTATCGACCTAGTACAGTCACAGATACGTATCGCCGAGGGGATGACCCTGCCCGAACTAGGGTTGACGCAGGATAAAATACAAGCACAGGGATACGCGATACAATGTCGTGTTACTACCGAAGATCCCGCCAATAACTTCCAGCCCAGTACGGGCAGAATCGAGGTGTTCAGGTAAGGGATTCATTTATCAAATATATGTGCTCAGTGGGAATTTTTTAGCTTCATTTCGTTTGCCGCTAGGGGCGCTATTCCAACTCCATACAAATTTGAGTTAACTTTTACGCGATCGAGAAGTTAAAAAACCCTCGCTGAGCGCACTGATATTAAGTGTATATACATAAGCTATAACTTAAATTGTATGTTAGTCATCTTTACCCTTCTTGGTACTTTATTTTCTATTTACATAAAGACTTGAACGCCAATAACGAAATCTTCAAAGAAATTTACGTCACGTCACGCCGAAGTTCAATCACAGCGCGTGACGTCATACGTGGCTAGTCACTTCGTTGTAGTGGGTGAACTATAAACTTTACGCCTCGACTTTTCAAATTTATATTTTTCAGATCCGGTGAAGGGATGGGAATCCGTCTCGACTCAGCCTCCACGTACGCCGGCGCCGTCATCTCGCCGTACTACGACTCTTTACTTGTCAAAGTAAGCAAAATATTCATTAAGAAATCAAGAAACACCCTTAGTGCATAGATACGGGACAAACGTTCCTTTTATACATCTGTATAAATAAATAAAATTGAAATGTCTGTTTGTCCCGTAAAATAACCGCATTTTACTACATGCATATGAATGTATGGTACATGCAATATCAAAATAACATTTTTTACAATTTTCGTCTGCGTGTCTGTTTGTTTGTTCCCGGCTAATCTCTGAAACGGCTCGACCGATTTTGACGAGATTTTCCCTGGCCGATAGCTGATGCCATAAGGAATAACTTATATTTTGTTAAATTCCACACGGACGAAGACGCGGCTACAGCTTGATAGATATATAATTATGAGTATGTTTATAGGTGATCTCTCACGCTCACGACCTACCCTCGTCGGCGGCCAAAATGAACAGAGCCCTCCGCGAGTTCCGCATCCGAGGAGTCAAGACCAACATCCCCTTCTTACTCAACGTGCTCGAGAACCAGAAATTCCTAAACGGTAAGTCCAGCTGCTATCAGATTATCTTTTCTTATTCGTCATGACATTGCCAATGACACGTCACAGTCCTCACCAGGGTCCGAGGAGGTCAGTGACATTGCGTGGGGTGCGCCGGGCGGTCTGACATTTCGTCTCGTCAAATGATGATTTTAAAAGTGAGGAGTAGGTATATTGCAGCAGAAGTAGAACTTCTCACTTTTAATTCTATATATTAATACGTGAAGCAAAAACTTTGTACCCTTTTTGCATTGAAAATTCATTTTCATTTCATGCATTTCATTTTGCAATGAAAATTGCGCGGTAGGAGAATAATGCAATTTCCCACACTTATAGAGAATATCGAGAAGGAGTGCACAAGCCTAATTGTTTTTTTAAGTTATGCATATAAAATACATTAAATCAATAAAAAAAACATTACACACACTACCATGTATGTGACACACACACGCATACTTAAATACTATTTGGTTTATTGTTAAAGTCTGTGGTCAAAGTGAGAATAGATTAATATTGTCTTGTCTTTAAAATTATTTGTATATGGTGTAGTTTTGGCGAATTCTGTGATTATAGAACAATTATTATTATAAAAATATGACAATAGAACCATAATGATGTTCAAACTTATAATTTAAATTAATTATGGTCGAGTTTCGATCATTGGGCGACCGCTATACTCTATTCCAATTACGAAGTCCCTTTTCACACTTCATAGAACGTTACTCATCACGTTTCGCGTAATTTGAAATAATAATCATTTTTTGTTCATGGTCGTGAACATCATTTAAAATATACACAATCTAAATCATTATACAATTAATTCACACACACATTAACACAATAATAACATCTTTGCTTATAAATGAGCGACAAGACATATCAGTATATTTGAAATATATTAGAGACAAATACAGAAGTGTTTTCTAACGATATTGTCGACATTTTCAAAGTTGAAAACTATGGTCGCGTTTGTGTGTATTTTTTCTTCCCCTTATCCGATAAGGCCTCCAATTTAACTATCATTTCATAATTCGAAAATGGTTCTTCAACTGCTCATAATAAGTCGTTCTGGCCTAAAGGATAAGACGTCCGGTGCATTCGTATGTAGCGATGCACCGGTGTTCGAATCCCGCAGGCGGGTACCAATTTTTCTAATGAAATACGTACTTAACAAATGTTCACGATTGACTTCCACGGTGAAGGAATAACATTGTGTAATAAAAATCAAACCCGCAAAATTATAATTTGCGTAATCACTGGTGGTAGGACCTCTTGGGAGTCCGCACGGGTAGGTACCACCACCCCGCCTATTTCTGCCGTGAAGCAGTAATGCGTTTCGGTTCGAAAGGTGGGCAGCCGTTGTAACTATACTGAGATCTTAGAACTTATATCTCGAGGTGGGTGGCGCATTTACGTTGTAGATGTCTATGGGCTCCAGTAACCACTTAACACCAGGTGGGCTGTGAGCTCGTCCATCCATCTAAGCAATAAAAAAAAATCATAATAAGTACCAAAACATCGATCTTTTTTCGACTTCTTAATTATTATTTTTTAACCATAAATTTAATTGAATTTTCAGGTTCGGTCGACACGTACTTCATAGACGAAAATCCGCAACTGTTCATGTTTAAAGCCTCACAGAACAGAGCGCAGAAGATCCTCAACTATCTCGGCTATGTGCTGGTCAACGGGCCGGCCACTCCTCTTGCCACCAAAATACCCCCATCTGACGTCAAGCCCTACATACCTCAAGTGCCGCTGGGTAAGGAATTTACAGTCTCTCACTCCGCCCAACTAAGTAAAACCTTCGAGACTTTTTGGCGGGAACCCGATGAATGGAGTTGTGTGATTTGTTTTATTTCGTCTATTTAGTGTTTCTTCAGATTTAAATATGTAATAACGGTGGTTTATTAACTGTTTAGTATCTGTGAAAGTACACAAATGTGGGAAAATGAAACAAAGCCGCTGAACGTAACTTCTCGGGATCCTCCAAAAAGTCCACTGAAAAAGTCTCCGTAAATGACCATCATTTTACTGAGATTATATTTCATACCATATCATTTCATTTCACTTCCTATTATCATTTTTCATAAAAATAAGATTATAAATTAAAATAAGACTTGACCTAAAGGTCTTAGTTACCAGGTCATAAAATCACTTTAAAAAAAGTAAAACCTTCGGCAATACACATCTCTAGAGCAAGGATGAGCAACACGCGGCCGACAAGCTTTTCTAAAATTAAAATTATTTTATCGACTTTCTCGTTTCGGTTCGTTTTTGGAACGAAGTTCCTTACGGCAGGCTTGGAGGGGATAGGGATTTTGCTGCGCGACCGAACTGAAAAAATGTGATAGTAAAACCGTAAGAAAAAATCCGTGGAAAAAAGTGCGTGGAATAAAACCGTTAAATGAGACGTGCGCAGGCGCGACAGTCGCATACACAAGCGAGTAGTGTATAATACCTTTCTCTTCCTCCCTCTTTCTTTTACTTTTACATATTTTCCTGCACTTAAATAAAAACTAATCAGCAAAATTTTGAGAAAAATCAAGAAAACCTACATAAAATTGAGCACGTTTTTTTTTTGCAAATTGTGTCGATTCTACATTAGCCGAAGGAACTTCGTTCCTACCTGGTGTCCCATGACACCACATCTTTCATTTTTTTCTGTTCATTTTTTTTATCTGGCATTAAAATTTGTATATGAAATCTTTACTTTTTTTTGTTTTTTTTTTATTGTAAAATTTGGTAAATTATTTAAATTGGCCCATTGATAAAAAATGTTGCTGACCCCTTGTCTAGAGTTTATACTCGATACATTCTGACTTTGGAGGAATCTGTGCCGCTCTTAAAACTCCTTATAACATTTGTTCGCTGGTCATTTGACTTGAAATCGTGCACAACGAAAGTGTACAATTATGATTAGGTTTATACGATACGAGAAAAGTAACGACATTGCGTTCGGTATGTTTCTATATACGACGTAGCGCGTGGTGCGTTTTCCGAACATAACATCATTGATAGTAATAAAATATTCCACCTTCAATGGCACTTAGCCAACTCTGTCATGAGTGCTAGTACTCACATATAAGCTAAGAAAAAGTACTTTAAAAATTCGAATACCTAATGCTTACAAAAGAAATAGATTCTTGATACAATAGTCGGTTTCGTTAATGAATAAGAACTAATAATGAAAAAAAGCCCACAAACCGTGGATTTGGCATAAATATAGGCGAAATTTAAGGTTTTTTTTATTGCTTAGATGTTTGGACGAGCTCACAGCCCACCTGGTGTTAAGTGGTTACTGGAGCCCATAGACATCTACAACGCAAATGCGCCACCCACCTTGAGATATAAGTTCTAAGATCTCAGTATAGTTACAACGGCTGCCCCACCCTTCAAACCGAAACGCATTACTGCTTCACGGCAGAAAGAAACAGGCAGGGCGGTGGTACCTACCCGTGCGGACTCACAAGAGGTCCTACCAACAGTATAATTATTATGTTTTATAATTATACATATTACTTACGTTAAAGCTAATATGTAAACAAAAAGCTGGCCAATTATTTTTTACGGGAAAATAATATGATCTCGTAATGATGTCAATCGCTTTATATGAAGTGTACCAAATAACATGTTAGGCATACTAAGAATAATAAAACTAAAAACAACGAATTATTTGATAGAAATTTTAACACATTTTCATATTCAAGAGACTCATTTATTAGTTCATAGCTTAAAACTTAAAGTGAAACTTCTTTTGCGGTGTGTAGTATTGTGGTTTTCTTAATTTTTCATCAATAAATCAAATTTCTCTTGTAATAAGCAACGCTGTCCGTGTATAAGATAATCAACCTAGCTCGTATTGTTCTTCCTTCTCTCCACGGTCGAGTAGTGCGCGAGACGCTTTATCTATTTTCTCACTCTCGCTCTTCCTAAATTGTATCTTTTCTCTTTAGCTGTCGCGAATTAAATTTTACTCTCAACGCGCCTAAAGAAGTTTCACTTCGAAAAATATATATATATACAAAGCCTAAATTCAAAATTTGTTAATTAAAATTCGTTTTGAATTTTTTCTCTTACAGTACGCTTTGGCTCTGGTAGGTTAAATTTTTATAAATAAATATTTTTTGTTGCCAATTTTATAAATTAATTTACTACCACTGGCTTGGGCTTCTTATTGTTTTTGTGACACACTTATTATTATTATTACATACGTCGATTGGTATTATATCCTCTAGTATTGACAGGTCGAATTGAAAAACGTCACTCTGGTCTTCCTAAAGTCAATGCCAATGTTAAAAACAAAAAGTCTAGCAGCACTCATACCACAACGCATAAATCTGGTAATAACATTTTTTTAAACTTTAAGTAGGTAGTTAAAATGGATTTCATAGATAAATTATTTAGGCAGTACTTCGTATCATTTTTTGCATAGAAATACTGCAGTTTAGAGAAAAAAAAAAGCGTTTTCTTAATTATAATTTGATTTGATTACCGTACTTGTAATGAGTAAACAGTAGCAACACTGTCTTATGTTGCAACCATGGAAATTGCTTCACTAATTATTTAAATCATTCACTTATTAATCGGTTGGTTCGTTAGTTATTTATTTATATGTATTTAAAAATGCGTGGTGGAAACGTTCCTGAAAACTTAGACATGTTAATCGGTAATACTAGACACGACATTTTATAAATCGCGATCGAAAAGTCATACATAGATCACTTATTTACATTCCACTGCTCGCAGTGTAAGAGCAATTAACGGACGCTTAAGGTCAACGTTCTCTCGAGCTGCCTTTGCTGTACATTGCTCATTCGCGATACTTGTACCGCTAATGCGAAAAGTTTTATTGAAAATAAATATTATTGCTTGTTTATCGTTTCTCGAGGGTAGTCTTACGTCATGTCCGTGTCTGCTTCAGGAACGATTCTTTAACACCCTTTAAGATTCCCGACATGAGAGGCAAAAGGTCGAATCTATTTATTCAATTCAATTATTCAATGGTATTTATGACTTTAATTATGCTTTTTTTTCTTTTAAAAAAAACTGGGATTTCTAGAATTTTTAGTATAATTAAAGAAAAATCGTAAAGGCATTTTTCAATATAAGATTTTAGGCAAAAAAGTATAAAAAAAAAAAAAACTTAGCATCGTGCATTACCATTTAAATTATATTAAAAAAGGCTCATCAGTTCAAAAATGAAAATAAAAATTAGATCCGAAAAGAAACGTGGTAAAAAGTCATCGAAATCGTACACGTCCGACATTATGCCTCCCTTGTCGAGAACCGTTATTTCATTCTGACCGCTTCCATTGCAGGATTTTTATTTATTTACTTTAATTAATTAGTTCAGATATGTAATTGGCACCTCATTCGCTCACGTTTGCACTGTATTTATTTTACTAAAACCATATTTTTCAGACCTTTCCCCAGAGGCTATTAAAAGACAGGAATTAACCGGAGAAAACACAGGTATTTACTTATTTTCACCTATTATAATATACCTACATTTACCTAAATACACTATTTAGTGAAAATGCACAACTTTTATAATTTCTAATAAATTATTTTTGTAATTGATTATCATTTCAACATAACTTCAGATTTTCGTTCAAAAACTCAATCTGAACAAAAGTATAAAGTTTAATTTCGAACGATATTTTTTAAAACACGTTTTTTTTTATTGTATACATGGGTGGACGAGCTCAGCCCACCTGATGTTAAGTGGTTACTTGAGCCCGTAGACATCTACAATGTAAATGCGCCACACACCTTAAGATATAAGTTCTCAGGTCTCAAGTATAGTTAGAACAACTGCCCCACCCTTCAAACCGAAACGCATTACTGCTTCACGGCAGAAATAGACAGGGTGGCGGTACCCACCCGTGCGGACTCACAAGAGGTCCTACCACCAGTAATTACGCAAATTATAATTTTGCGGGTTTCATTTTTATTACACGATGTTATTCCTTCACCATGGAAATCAATCGTGCACATTCGAGTACGTATTTCATTAGAAAAATTGGTACCCGCCTGAGATTCGAACACCGGTGCATCGCTCAACACGAATGCAACGGACGTCTTATCCGTTAGGCCACGACGACTTCAAGGAGTCATATTCGACGATATGAGTTCAAAGGTCTCAGTAAAGTTCTAGTTAATTGCAACGGCAATTCGTTCCGCAGCCGTCCAACCGCCGAAGGGCTACAAACAAATACTCGACGAGGGTGGCCCCGAGGCCTTCGCCAAAGCGGTTCGGCAGCACAAGGGTCTGCTCCTGATGGACACGACGTTCCGGGACGCGCACCAGTCGCTGCTGGCCACCAGGGTGCGGACCCACGACCTGCTCGCCGTCTCGCCCTACGTAGCGCACAACTTCAACAACCTGTACTCGCTCGAGAACTGGGGAGGAGCTACATTCGACGTGGCCTTGAGGTAACACTTACCTTTCGTAACAATCAATGTAATCTTTTTTTTATGGGATTTTATGACCTGGTAACTAAGACCTTTGAGTAATGTCTTATTTTAATTTTTATTCTTATTTTTATGAACAATGATGATTAATTTGAGAGACATTAATCAACTGGGATGAAATTAAATGAAATGAGATGAGATGATATAGGATGAAATATAATCTCAGTAAAATGGTGGTCATTTACTGAGATTTTTCAGTGGACTTTTTGGAGGATCCCGAGAAGTTACGTCCAGCGGCTTTGTTTCATTTTCACACATTTGTGCACTTTCACAGATATTAAAAAGTTAATAAACCACCGTTATTACAAATTTAAACCTGAATAAAGACTAAATAGACAAAATAAAACAAATCATACAACTTCACTTCTCGCGTTTCCGCCAAAAAGTCAATCAATGTAAAAATATATATGTATAGACTATATCGACGCAGTCAGAGGAAGTGTGAAAGTAGCCCCGGTGATCAACAAATTAAGGAGCGGACGGTTAGCGTGGTATGGACATGTGATGCATAGAGAGAAGATGCATGTGACTAGGAGGAAAGATTTGTTGGTTTGTTTGTATTGAATAGGCTCCGAAACTACTGAACCGATTTAAAAAATTTTTTCACTGTTGGAGAGCTACGCTATCCCCTTGTGACATATGCTATATTTATTATATTTTCAGAAAAATTAGGGATCCTTACTGAAACTCCAATAATGTAGTCCAATATGTAAAAAAAATACCTAAAATTCTTTACATCGCGAGCGCTACTTCTCAAGCGAAGCGGGGGCGGGCCGCTAGTGATTAATAAAAAAAACGAATTGTATTGTATTTTGTATACGTTGTTCGCAGATTCCTCCACGAGTGTCCGTGGGAGCGTCTCCACGACATGAGGCAGTTGATCCCGAACATTCCGTTCCAGATGTTGCTCCGCGGCGCGAACGCGGTCGGCTACACCAACTATCCCGACAACGTCGTCTTCAAGTTCTGCGACATGGCCGTGAGTGTGAAGCGTACCTTATTACTATTAATATAATAACTTTAGTCGTAAAACAAAACTGGTGCGCGTGCGACTTGGTGCACGTGAAAGAAGTGAAACTTCTATGAAAGAAGTGAAACTTCAACGTACCTCGAGAAATAACATTGACTTAGAATGAAACTTGCCAGTATTCGATGATTACCGAACGTGTCCTTAGGTTTTACTTAATAATATTTTTAGTGATAATTTAAAACATTACTTTAATACCGCTCTCTGTAAATATTTTAGAAACTAAGCTGTTGACACCTTTGGCCTTGCAATCTAGTAGTTTATATGAAATCCAATAGATCTCGCTAAACTAAATAACAAACTAGCTCGCTTTGTCCTTACCTTTTCTCCACGGTCGAGTGGTTCGCGAGACACTGTCTTTCTAAATTGTATCTTTTCTCTCTAACCGTAACGACTCTGTCGCGTGTTAAATTTTACTTTCAATGCGTCTAAAGGAATTTCACTTCAAAAAAACGAAGGTTGCCGGGAGTCCTTCAATATGTTGCAAAGTATTTCACATTGTCATTGAAATATCTTTTTTATAATTCTTTAGTTCTATTAATAGTCCGCCGGCTGCCTTCGCGTGGCGTTGCAGACTCATGAAATGTTGACTTCCAAAACGATTAGTAATTGTGTTCTAATAAAATATGAATAATTAGCACATTCAGCGGTGTGTGTTTTTTTTTATTTTTTTATTGCTTAGATGGGTCGACGACCTCATCGCCCACCTGGTTCAAAGTAACCCAAGTGGTTACTGGAGCCCATAGACATCTACAACGTAAATGCGCCACCCACCTTGAGATATAAATTTTAAGGTCTCAAGTATAGTTACAACGGCTGCCCCGCCCTTCAAACCGAAACGCATTACTGCTTCATGGCAGAAATAGGCAGGGTGATGGTACCTACTCGCGCGGACTCACAAGAGGTCCTACCACCAGTAAAAGACGAGATGTGATGAGACGAAATAAAAATGAGGTTGGTAAGAGAGTGTTAACTATAAATGTGGAAGAATATAGAGGTAGAAGTAGACCTAATAAGAAATGAGACCTTAGAACTTATATCTCAAGGTGTGTGGCGCATTTACATTGTAGATGTCTATGGGTTCCAGTAACCACTTAACACCAGGTGGGCTGTCAGGTCGTCCACACATCTAGGCAAAAAAAAAAGTCCATATCATCCCAAACCTACACTTCTCAACTTCTCTGCCTTCTTCTCTTCTCTCTCACAAGTGCCACGTTCAGACTTCCTCTAACATATTCATTTCGTATTCTATCCAATTCTCGTTACTCCACACATCCCTCGCAACATTCGCATCTCTGCTGCATGCGATCGCCTTTCATTCATCCTTCACGAATGACCCCACCTAGTGGGATAAGGTGAAGGAAAAAAAGAAGTTAAAAGTTTTTTGTAAATGTTTATCCTCAGGTCCAAGCAGGAATGGACATCTTCCGAGTTTTCGATTCGCTGAACTATTTACCGAACTTGGTACTGGGCATGGAGGCGGCCGCGAAGGCAGGCGGAGTCGTCGAGGCCGCCATCTCGTACACGGGCGACGTTTCGGACCCCAGCAAAACTAAATACGACCTGAAGTATTACACGAAGCTGGCCGACGATCTGGTGAAGGCCGGAACTCACGTGCTCGCTATCAAAGACATGGCCGGACTGCTGAAGCCCCAGGCTGCGAAGTGAGTGTCATACATTATACAGTGTGCTTAGTATGAGTTTTTTAACGTTCTCGATAGCGTAAAAGTTAGCTCATAATTGTATGGAATGGGATCGTTTACGTACGTTTGCCGCTAGGGGCGCTGTTGCAACTGCTTATAAAATTGGATTAACTTTTACGCTATCGAGAACGTTAAGAAATCTGCACTAAGCACACTGTCTCTTCGGTTTGAGCGAGCCGTAAACATAATTAAAACCACTTTTACCGTTTAATCTCGCGTTTTTTATTGTAGCTAAATTTTTTCCAATTCAATCCAAAATTTCGAATACACCACTTTAAATTACATTAATTTTGTTTTTCAGCTATAATCTGCTTTCAAAAAAAAAAAAATATTTCTGACGTTTCATGTCACACAGAACGACCTTAAGTTTGTAGTCTGGCAATTCGTTTGTCTAAGTAATATAATAGCAATAGCAAACGCGTAATTTTATTAAGCTGTAAAAGCAGTTTTAAATTATGAGTAAAACATGCTATCTTGTATTGGCATTAGCAGTTTCAATTACTGCGTGAATTCTTTAATTTGTTTTTTCATACATCATACATACATGTTTTTAATTTGTTTTGTCATTTCCAACATATATCAATACGGGCATGCATTAAGTTAATAATTCTTCTTTCTTTCTGGTCGTTCCCTCAATGCTGAGGATCGTGATTGTATGTCAATCTTCTCCACTCGGTCCGGTTCTGCGCTATGTGTACCGCTCCCCGTATCTGGTCTCCAGTCACCTCCTTGAGTTGGTCCACCCATCTAGCTGACGCTCTTCCTCTAGCGCGCTTTCCCTCCATTTGTCCGAAAATGATGAGTTTCTCCAAGCTGTGCAATGGGGATCGCATTATGTGCCCAAAGAAACTCCGGATCCTTTCCTGACATGTAGTCAGCAAGCGCTTGTTGACCTTCAGTTAATCACTACATAGTTATAAAACAAAGTCGCTTTCTCTGTCCCTATATCCCTATGTATGCTTAAATCTTTAAAACTACGCAACGGATTTTGATGCGGTTTTTTTTTAATAGATAGAGTAATTGAAGAGGAAGGTTTATATGTATAATAACGTCCATTAAAAAGTGGAGGAATCAATAATAAATTACAGTTTCCGAAGCGAATCGAGGGCGGGTCGCTAGTAATATATAAAAGAAAAGGTTTTTAATTATAATTACGTAAAACATCCGCGTTGCACTCAGGTTGCTGATAGGCGCCATCCGCGCGGCGCACCCGCACGTCCCGCTGCACGTGCACACGCACGACACGAGCGGCGCGGGCGTGGCCGCCATGCTGGCGTGCGCGGAGGCGGGCGCGGACGTGGTGGACGTCGCCGTGGACTCCGTGTCCGGACTCACCTCGCAGCCCAGCATGGGCGCACTGGTGGCTTCCTTGCAGGGCACCCCCTTGGACACCAGTCAGTAATCATTTCGAATTTACCACTCTGACTAAATAAGGCTGTAGTGTGAGCCCACGTTGATAAGTGTTACCGTGCTGCGTAATTCTGGCGCGAAGTTGTAGTTTCCTTTCGGGCGACAGTTTTCGCGTTTCCCCGTCGCCTGGGTCGGTACAACATCGCGTCTGACCCAGCGAGGTTAGTGTAAGCCACTTCACATACCTCGAGGTCATTTAACGCTAGCAAAAGCATTATGAGACATATATTGAAAGTACATTTTTTTTTATACATTTTATTGCTTAGACGGGTGCACTAGCTCACGGCCCACCTGGTGTTGAGTGGTTACCGAAGCCCATAGATATTAAAACGTAATGCCGAAACGTAACGACAACGTAAATGCCGCCACCCACCTTGAGACATGAGTTTTAAGGTCTCACATGTAACAGTACAACGGCTGCCCCGCTCTTCGAACCGAAACGCATTACTGCTTCACGGCAGAAATAGGCAGGGTAGTGGTACCTACCCGCGCGGACTCAGACGTCCTACCACCATCATGTTAAGAGTGTAGCTAAAACGTTTTAATTTGTACAATGAAGATGAAACAATAATGAATTGTTTCCTCCACGCAGAGATACCGCTACAAAAGGTGTCAGAGTACTCGGCCTATTGGGAGCAAGCTCGTACCCTATACGGACCCTTCGAATGTACGGCCACAATGAAGTCTGGCAACGCTGATGTGTACCTCAATGAGATCCCCGGAGGACAGTACACCAATCTACAATTCCAAGCGTTCTCCTTAGGACTGGGAAGCCAGTTCGAAGAGGTCAAGAAAGCTTACAGGTACTTTGAATTTTAGACACGTAAAGAAATGTTTTTTTTTAATACGCTTTTATTAGCTTCTGACGTATGTATCTATGTTTGTAACGGAATCTTTGAACATGATTTTGACCCCCTTCAAAACGTCGGATTAACTCGAAATTTGGTATACTTATTAAGGACCGGTGACAATTCAATATTTAAAAAATAAATAAAAAAGAAATCCAACAAAAAAATAGAAAATAAATTTTAATTAATTTAAATTAAAAATAGTCTAAGAAAAAATTATTTTATTGTAAAAAAGCGTGTGGTGATTTTCTTTAAAAGCGTATTTTGTTATTTTTTTTAAACTATTATTTATTATTTATTGCTTACATGGGTGGAAGAGCTCACAGCCCACCTAGTGTTAATTGGTTACCGGAGCCAATAGACATCTACAACGTAAATGTGCCCCCACCTTGAGATATAAGTTCTAAGGTCTCAAGTATAGTTACAACGGCTGTCCCACCTTTCAAACCGAAACGCATTACTGCTTCACGGCAGAAATAGGCAGGGTGGTGGTACCTACCCGTGCGGACTCACAAGAGGTTCTACCACCATCTGACGTCCCCCTTTGAAAAATGGAATTGAATAATCAATCGACTTTCCATCTCTTTTGATTCGTCTTTCAGGGAAGCAAACCTCCTCTTGGGTGATATAATCAAAGTTACTCCATCGTCGAAGGTCGTGGGAGATCTTGCACAGTTCATGGTACAGAATAAGCTGACGGCTGCCGATATCAACGCTAGAGCTGAGGAGCTCTCCTTCCCGAAGTCGGTGGTGGAGTACCTGCAGGGAGCTATCGGGATACCGTATGGAGGATTCCCTGAACCATTGAGGTATCCAACCATTTATCTATATTAAAGTTCACTTTTTTTATTTATCGCTTAGATGATGTCGTACGTTCCATGGGGAGTGCTCTGAGGAATTGTTTGAGATGATCCCCTCATCTTCTTTTTATCATCGGAGCAGAGTTCATCCATATTATCTGGAACCGCTGCGGTCATCCACAGTGCGTTTCCAGAGGTCTTTTTTGCCACGTACCATCCGGCTATGGAATGAGCTCCCCTCCACGGTGTTTCCCGAGCGCTATGACATGTCCTTCTTCAAACGAGGCTTGTGGAGAGTATTAAGCGGTAGGCAGCGGCTTGGCTCTGCCCCTGGCATTGCTGAAGTCCATGGGCGACGGTAGCCACTCACCATCAGGTGGGCCGTATGCTAGTATGCCTACAAGGGCAATAAAAAAAAATTGAGTGGACTAGCTCACAGCCCACCTGGTGTTAAGTGGTTACTAAAGCTTATAGATATCTACAACGTAAATGCGCCATCCACCTTGAGATATGAGTTCTAAGGTCTCAGTGTAGTTGAGGTTAAGGTCTCAGCACATTTTTGTATAATCCACTGTGGTTAATATCCAAATTAAGACACAAATTATATATGGTGCCTATTTATAATTCCATATTATTATCTTTATAATTCCATATTATTATTTTTATAATTCCATATTATTATTTTTAGGTCGAAAGTTCTGAAAGACATGCCGAGAATCGAAGGACGTCCCGGAAAAGAGTTGCCTTCTCTGAACTTCGATAAACTAAAGGGTGAACTGAAAGAATCTTTCCCAGACGTAAGTCGAATATGTTTCAACTCAAAATTGATTTATAATTTTATATATTTACTGGAAATGATATGTAACCATAGTAATAACGAATCGGAAAGTTTAATAGATTATAAAATCTTGGCTCTATACAACTATATAGGTACATTACGTGTGACGTCATTCTGAACCAAATAAGCGACGAAGTAAATTAATGTATTAAATACAATAATTAAAATCTTATTTTCTCATATTTTATACAGCGCGCTGTGGTTCTTGTTTAAAAAAAGCTATATGGGCATTAAATATATTCTCAAAAGAAAAACTACTTAGATTATGTATTATTGAGATATTTTAGTTTGCTTCCGCAGTGTGTTTACGTTTTTATATCGCTAAGGGAATGAAAGTTTCTTGAAAACGAATAAAAAAATTATCAAGAAACTAGGTTTGATAGGCATCTAACGACGAAGGCATAAAAATATATAATTATATACATCACAACAAGTTGTTAAAAAACACGCATGCGTCAACGGATTGTAGCATGGGTAGTTATTTACTAAAATATTTCATATAATAAAATTTAACTGGGGAGAAAGTGGCCGTTTTGTCCCCTTTTAAAAATAAGGTAAATAAACGAACTCGTTATATAGGTACTCAAATATTAGTTTAAATATAAAATAATAGTAAGTTTTAGCTTTCGCTATTCAACAAACGTAAGTGGTTTATTATATTATAGCAAAATTTCTAAATATGTATATTCAAAAGCATTTAACACAAAATATTTTTCTTTTTTCCTACCTAAACTGATCGTCTTGAGAGACCATTTCAGCATAACCTTAAGTAGTAGGTGAGCTCACGGGGCTCAAATCTGATGACGATGCTAACACGAACCCTAGCAGTGCTTCGCAAAATCTACTACTGGATAGGAAACGCGACCCACTGAGAAGATCCGACGAGAAACTCAGTGGGCTTTGTCTGTGGGTTAATTTACTCGTCGAGCCCTTCGTCGCAAGCGACGGGTTCGACGAGAACGATGACCGGTGCTTGAGGTACCTAAAAGCACTGTTAGTAGATCGGGAGGATCCGTAATGACGTTGATACAAGTGACGGTTTTATCATTACAGATAAACGACGAGGACGTGATGTCGGCGGCCATGTACCCGCAGGTCGCGAGCGACTTCTTCCGTTTCCGGGACAAGTACGGGCCTGTCAAACATCTGGACACCAAGACCTTCCTGGTCGGCCCCGCGGTGAGTACGCGCCCACCCCCACATTTTTCTTTTTGACGTTATACTTCTTTAGGCGCGTTATGAAAAAATTATGAGAGTGAAATTTTACGATGCGCGCGCACCGTGACACAAAATTAACAGAATGAAGTTGCCCACTAAATCGCTCATTACAATACGACCGACGTAACTTGACGAGTCTGAATATAGCCGCAGGTGAACTTTCGCTTATGTACACTCGTAAAAAAAGTGTTATTAGCATTCATTTTTTAGTGATATCAATGACAAAATTATTATTTAATATAATTCATACTAAATATTATTAAATTATTAACGTTAAATATTTTCTTTCTAATTATTAAATATTAAAAAAAAAGAAGTATAGCTGCTTACGCGCGTACATAAGTACACGCATCCTTTTTATATATTTTATTTTTTACGAATATAAATTATTGAACAGGTCGGCGACACCATAGAGGTTAAGATAGAGCGCGGCAAGACCCTGGACATCAGGACGGTGGCGGTGTCGGAGGACATGACGACCGCCGGCGAGCGCGAGGTCTTCTTCGAGCTCAACGGGCAGCTGCGGTCAGTCTTCATCAGAGACGAGAACGCCAGCAAGGTTGGTCTCTATGTTTATATGCGCAGATTGCAAAATTGTTTGGTGGTGGTAGGACCTCCTGTGAGTCCGCGCGGGGGTAGGTGTGGTACCTACCCGACCTTTGAACTCATATGGTCGAATATGACTCCTTAAGGTCGTCGTGGCCTAACGGATAAGACGTCCGTTGCATTCGTGTTAAGCGATACACCGGTGTTCGAATCTCAGGCGGGTACCAATTTTTCTAATGAAACACGTAGTCAACAAATGTTCACGATTGATTTCCACGGTGAAGGAATAACATCGTGTAATAAAAATCAAACCCGCAAAATTATAATTTACGTAATTAGTGGTGGTAGGACCTCTTGTTAGTCTGCGCGGGTAGGTACCACCTATTTTTGCCGTGAAGCAGTAATGCGTTTCGGTTTGAAGGGTGGGGCAGCCGTTGTAACTATACTTGAGACCTTAGAACTGATATCTCAAGGTGGGTGGCGCATTTACGTCGTAGATGTCTACGGGCTCCAGTAACCACTTAACACCAGTTGGGCTGTGAGCTTGTCCAAACATCTAAGCAATAAATATATTATCGCTATGGAGAAGCCACAGTTATTAACACCCTCGTCAGACACCGTAGGGGCGAATAAGGTGATCGAGCTAAGAGCAATATTGAGTACACCAATCACGTTTGTTGTCTTGGAACAATTTGGAAATCTTCTCTTGACGTTAGCAAATGAAAACGAATGACAGTTCTTAGGACGGAGGCACCGATCTTCAAGAAGGCTGGTTGGTAAGTGTGATGGCGTCAGGCTCTGTCGTGGTTAGCCGGGTTCAGATACCACAATCGTGCCGCGTTTCGTTTAGCTACCAAATGAATGACCGTCTCCGACATGTATATGTATATAAAGATTTTACAGACAAACCAGCAACGCACTCCGACTTCGTATCAACATGTTTTATATTATTTGTATTTTTCTTCATAGACTCTTTTTTTAAAACTCTAATATTGAAATTCATTTTTAATCGACCTGTAAGTATATATATGGATGTACACAATAATGTGAGCAATAAATTAACTTTTAGGAAATGAAGATCCACCCGAAGGCGGTGAAAGGCGATAAGAATCAAGTGGGTGCCCCGATGCCCGGAACCGTTCTCAGTGAGTAAAACGTATTATTAAAGACTAGCCGTACTCGCCCGCTTCGCTGTGCATTAAAAATTAACATTATTATTTATTGTCATTATTAGGGAGTCCAACACTCATAAATATTAGCCTATCCATTAAGTACATGTATTTTCTACATGGATACCAAGTTTCAAGTCAATCGGATGCACGGTTCAGTAGTTATAACGCAACATCCGTAGAAACCACTATAGATTTATATATTAGTATAGATATTACGAAAACTTTTTCAAAACGAAGTTCATGAAAAGCCCTAATGTGTAAAGACCTCCCTTAGCATTGCCGATGTCCATAAACCAAAGCGTTTAAATGATAAACATAAAATTACATGGCTTTTTCTTTTAATAAGTCCATTCTATTTTAATTTACAAAGATTTTATTAACATTGAAATTAGTAGATTCTGTGCACTCTTCCTTAATGTATTCACTGTCGATATCCTTTGTGCGTCCGATATTTCTCTCAAGTCGTTGGGTTCGTGAGTTTAAATGCGCTCGGACACCATTGACAGATGTTTGACAGTAGCTAACGTCAGTGTCAATTCCGCAGCTATCAAAGTGAAGGAAGGCGACAAAGTCGAGAAGGGGCAGCCGATAGCCGTGCTCTCCGCTATGAAAATGGAAATGATCGTTCAAGCCCCCAAGGCTGGTACCGTCAAGACCGTCTCGATTACAAACGGACAAAAACTAGAAGGCGACGATTTGATCTGCACTATCGAATAACAATAATAAAAAAAACAACAACAAAAACATCCGACGAGGTTAATGCTTTAAATTAAAAAACAAATATTGAAAAATTCCTCAAACGCCACGAAACTGTATCTCCAGTAATATTACCTCAACTACAATTTAAGAAATGAGTGGATTAAGGGCATATGATGCAATTAGGTAATTTTTATTATAAAAAATACAATTTAACAGTTTTTTTAATTTTTAAATAAACTACTACTAATTGAATAAGAACTGTCTGATGAACTCATCTTTGTTTAATACTTCACTATTAAAATGTATTGTCTTTTGTTTATTTCACTTTTACACTAAACACAATATTGCAAATTACCCGAGCACAACAATGGCGGAGAATTTTAGGTGCGTGAGAGCAGACGTAGACACTAACGCGCATGCGCACTTGTCAGTGCCCAGGGAGGAAAAGTTATACTTTCTTCCCTGTACAGCGGGACGAAAACCGAACTTTCGGCGTAGGTAGGAGAAAAAAGTCCCTTCATCCACTCATGTCTTGAATTGTACAAGTTCATTAGTTTAGAGCCAACGCTTAGTTATAGAGAATGTTTGATATTAAACATTCTGAATGAAAGGCATTGCGAGCATTCTCTAAGTTTGTTGAACTATTTGGTGAACGTATAATTTTCAAAAGTGTCTGAATACCAACGATGGACTACTCAGCGCTTTATTTGCGAGAATCCATCATCACGTTTTATGGCTGTTTTGTATAAAGACATCAGATGTTAACTTGTATTTATGTGCTTCGTTTTTATTTGTGCATATCGTCGCATAGAAGGATCTGGCAAAAGCGATCGTTTTTTTTTTTCATTTATATTTATACAAATACAAAATTACTAACTACTACTGTGGTGCTACTACTACTTACTGGTGGTAGAACCTCTTGTGAGTCCGAGCAGGTACGTACCACCGCCCTGCCTGTTTCTGCCGTGAAGCAATAATGCGTTTCAGTTTGAAGGGCGGGGCAGCTGTTGTAACTATACTAGAGACCTTAGAACTTATATCTCAAGGTGGATGGCGCATTTACGTTATAGATGTCTATGGGCTCCAGTAACCACTTAATACCAAGTGGGCTGTGAGCTCGTCCACCCATCTAAGCAATAAATAAAAAAATCGGTTTATCGAAAAATGTGGCATATCACGTTGATTGAAAGACGATTCACTGTTTACTTCTTTCCCGTGAACTGAGCGCAGCGCGATCGAGTCCTTTGCCAGGTTTCTGCTACACGCCGATAGATGCCGCTAGTTTTGCTAAAGCTGATGAAGGATAAATGGAATGTACTAATATTTGACATTATCCGTTAGGTACGTTGTTTTTATTATACCTTATTTAATTAATTTAATTGAATATTTGCAATAATGCTAAGATTATTTTGTCCAGAGCAAAACTAAAAATGTTGCTATACTGCACAGATACAATATATCGAGATTTGTGATGATCACTATACATATTATGATGGTGCAATATTTGTCATTTTAAATTCAAATTTTAAGTTAACGATACGTTATTGTTATACTTGTAAAGTTTATTTTATTAATATTATATAGATGTTAGTCATTCCATGAAATGTAACAGGGTTATGAGTAGAGTGGAGAAGTTTCTAGAGGTGTTTTTTTTTTTAAATAAATTTGACCAACCAATTAACTCTTTCATCGCTATGTTTTCTTTAATTCCATACCTTGTAGAGTTAATTCCGAGAATGTAATGTATTAAACCATTTTAGGGACTTCTCTACTATGGAGTGAGATGTATTCTCTTATTTTTATGTTGGTGCTCATTTGTTGATAAATCTTGTTATCCCTTTTGCATAATGTTTTTATTTTATTTAATAAAATTTTATTTAAATTTCTATTTGTTTTAATGACGATTCATAAGGAAAATTGCCATTGCGCAAAGGGATTTATTTAGTTCCTAATTTGATACCCAAATACTTTTTCTAGTCAATTGAAATATAATGTTAATTTCTCATACAATGTAAAACGTATATTATTATTTCTGAAGTAAAACAATATGTATTTTTTATTTATTTCAATAAAACACAAACAAGATTCATGGTAAGTGATGAATGTGTGAAATTTTTTATTATTTATACATTAAATTATATGAAGGCACCTGTCTCTGTCGCGAGGGTTAGTTTCTGATGAGTTTGCGACCAAGCTATAACATAGTGAGCGATTGGGCATTTTACGTTACGTATGAATGGCTAGTTATACTAGGCTTATACTAGTTAAATGTTTTGTATACTATAAAATTTGTGGAGGAATACGACAAAGGGAAGATCTTCCGCTGAGCGACGGTCCGAATGTTGTTGTTCGGAACTTCTATATATTTTTACTGGTTGTAGGACATCTTGAGTCCGCACGGTTAGGTACCACCACCCTGCCTATTTCTGCCGTGAAGCAGTGAAGCGTTTCGGTTTGAAGGGTGGGGCAGCCGTTGTAACTATACTTGAGACCTTAGAACTTATATCTCAAGGTGGGTGGCGCATTTACGTTGTAGATGTCTATGGGCTCCAGTAACCACTTAACATCAGGTGGGCTGTGAGCACGTCCACCCATCTAATCAAAAAAAAAAACTCAGTAGGCTGTGTCTGAGGATAAATTTACTCGTCGAACTCTTGAGGGCTCAAAGTTCAAGCAGCCGTTGTAGTGTAAAAACTAAAAAACTGTCTATGGACTCCAGTCCCCACTTAAACCGTGAGCTCGTCCACTCACGCTAGCAATAAAAATAAAAGTAATTTAGTTATGTACTTGTACATACTTTCAACAAATTTCATTGTAATTGGAAGACCAAAAAGAGAACGATATAAATCAGAGCATGATTTTTACATGCTAGAAAGAGACAGCTACAGTTCACAGAGTAACTCATGTCTCCCCTTCTTAACGCTTCATGTCGCATACGTCTCAAATAGTCGACCATCACTAAGAAAGAACACCAGTAGATTTTGAAAATACATTTAATTAAAGTAATAAACTCTCTTCTCAATCAAACATGATTATTCCAATATATTTCTTGTGGACATTCCGCAGCACATGGTTTTCTTAATGTTGTATTATTATACACTACTTTCGTTTGACAGTTACTTTTTATAAACTAGACACATGAATATCTTATATACTAAATAAATTCTATTATCCCTAACATTAAGTGGCAATACATACCAATGTCTTTATTAGAAAATATGATATTAGCCTTTAAATGGATATTACATCAAATTCTTGTGAAATGTGTCTTAACTTTAATTATAATATACATCAACTAGTCAAAATTAGGAGTCTAAGAGCGACTACAATTTATAATTTCATTATGTCATTCATTCGACGCTTGAAAGGCAAACGCGACTAAGCGACAATAACTGTTTTGTACATAAATGATAGGCAATAACCATATTCGATGCGCAAAAAATGTATATTTCTAGGTCTATTAAAATCATTTCAATCCTACAGCTATTAGCTAGATTCTATTACAGCTAGATTCGTTAAAATAAATTTTGTTTTCAGGTATTTCAACTTTAAATTAGTCTACTGTAAAGATCACGCATTGTCGCTTAGTCACGTTTGCCTTTCAAGCGTCGCATTCTTTTGATTCATAGGAAATTTCATACAAAATTAATGGTTTTGTATATCGACACATATCACATAGAAAAATTGTGTATAAGCAATTAAGTTAAACATCCATGGCCTTTCTTAATTTTTACTTACTCTTACTTACTTAGAATAAATGATTTTTGCAAAATCACATCTAATAAATTGTCTATGTCCAAAACATCTAACATGTATCATATACATAACATACATATATCTAAATAATTTAACCAGGTTACAGCCCTTTGAAAGTAGGGTGTTTGATGTTATCATTAAAAAAAAAACAAAAGACTATTGGTCGTTGTCATCGGCGAACATAGTTATATTCCACTTTTTTAGGGCATGTAAATGTAAAAACGAGTTTTCCACGAACCTTTCCGAAAACGTGTATTCAGCGCGATCAGATTTGTCGTCTTTAGGAGTCTCGGGCGCCACCTGCGAGCCGTCCAGCTCCTCGACTGACGGGACAGAGTTCTGGTCGCTGAGGCTCAGACTGGCATCGGTCTCGTCTCGGTAACAACGGCGCTTGTGATCGATAGGGAAATTGTTGTAAGAATGTTCCACGCGCACTGCTTGCATCGTATTACTGTTGGTAAAAACAACTCTGTAATTTGACGAGGAATAAACAAAAATTAACTGGAGCCGGTTAATGGATGCTAAATGTAACTATGTTAATTATCGTAATGATTTCATGTAAAACTTAACAAAACAAGCAGCATATTATTGATTACGTTAACAATAGACAGCGCTCGGTTAGCTATCAAACATGATTCAAAAATCTAAAAACGAAAGCTCTAAACACACTCATTTTAGAATATTAGTGAAAAGGTTACATACAATTCAATAGCTACCTTGTCTTCCGCAAAACAGGACGACCCATTTCGACTTGTAATTCCAGAGAGTACAATTTGGCTAACGATGCCAACTTTTCTTTTTCTTCTGGGTCGTTTAAAGTCGGTAGCTTTAGTTCAGTTTGGCAAGAATCCTGAAGGAATTTCGAGAGTCGCTCATTAGCAGCGCTGAGGATCAGAAACCCTGGTCGCTCCTCGCGTATCCTGCGGCAGCCGGCTCTTATCTCTCTCACCTCTGCGACCGAAGATATACCCATAGAATGTTCGCTGTTATTATGGTCGCTCTGAGGAGATTTCTCGCTCAAATTCATATCACTCGACGATGTTTTCTGTAGAGAGAAATCCGTTCGCGGCATTTGATTAAGCGGCTCCTCCGATTTTTCCTCAAACGCCTGAAATGCCTGAAAAAACGACTCGTTCACATTCTGACCGGACCCGCCGGCCTTTTTAATGTCACTGAAACTCGAGAATGTGGAATGGGGCTGGAGGATGTTGTCTCTAAAGGTTGCCTCTTCTTCAACGTCAACAATGGTTTTAGAATCGGACATTACTGCATCATCATCGTTTCCGGAGTCAACTTTGGCTCGTTTTTTCTTAAGTCTGTTTTTACTCCAACCGCTTTTCACAAGATGATTCTCCTTTTTGAGGCGTTTAGGTGGGGGCATGTTACTGATCGATTTCTGGGAATGATTGTTTACAGTCTTGGTTGTTTTGAAAGTGAGACTCTTGTTAAACACTTTGAGTTCTTCGATTCCAGGCCAGTCGGTGAGTTCGTCATCACCTTCCCTGTCACTATCATTTGTGACAACTCCATCAGAGTCACTACTGCTCAATGAACTAGACTCGTTGCCCGTACATTCCATGCCACAGGTGTCATCAAATTGTAATGGATCTCTTAGTGTATTCGATGGATGAGTTTTGTTTAACAATTTGATTTTCCTATGGTATTTTGAATCCAGTTTGTTTTTGTTCAGAACTGGATCAAAAACAGGAGGTAAATCTGTTGTTACTTTATAACCTGTCATTTTAGAGAAATTAGGAGTGCAACCTTTTGATGTGTTTTTATATATAAAATTAAAGCTGGAACTGCTTGGTAGAAAGAGTGCATTTGTACAAGATGAAGATTTCACACCTTCCAAATTTGGAGATTTTAGAATTATCTTCCCTGGCTGCAGAATCGAGTCTTTCTTCTTATCAGTGTCATGTTTCCTGTTTTTCAAATCACTTTTGAAGTATGAAGATTTCGATGAACATCCCCCACTGAATGATCTCTCTCTCATTTCACAGACATCTTTGTCTCGGTGTGACCATTTCCTTTTGCCACAGAAGGCGTTCCTGTAAATTATCAATCATAAATACACAAAGCACAACTAGAACAAATATCTCATTCAACATTTCCTATATTTCATTATACCTCTCTGGCTTAAGGAGTTTGTGTTTGTTTACAGGAATCACTGAGGATGCGACCTGACTCTGTAGTGTGATGGTTCCTGGCAATGGATTGAGCTGTAAAATAAGTTAAATGACTAAATTCGGACCTTTAGACTGCATTGTTGAATTATGAAGAAAAAAAATTTTGTTTTTTCCTACCTAATCTGATAGCCTTGAGAGGCTATATCAGCGTAACCTTAACTAGTAGGTGAGCTCACAGGGCTTAAACCTGATGACGTTGCTAACACGAACCCTAGCAAAAGCCGTGCTTCGCAGAAACTACCACCGGATCCGAAACGCGACCCACTGAGAAGATCCGACGAGAAACTCAGTGGGCTGTGTCCAAGGGTTAGTTTACTCGTCGAGCCCTTCATCGCAAGCGACGGGTTCGACGAGAACGATGACCGGTGCTCGAGGTACCTAAGAGCACATTTGGGGGATCGGGAGGATCCGAAATGATGTGCTTTGGGCGACGTCGACTGCTTTCCATTCTGTCCGTAGGATCGGGAATGTAGTTACCGGCGGCCACGATGAAAGGGTTCTCGTGTCGTGCCGCTTTATCGAAGTGAAAAGTATCATTACTTGTTGCCCAAAGCCCTTTCCAGTTTCAGCAGGATAGGTGGGTGAACATGAGTTCAGCCAGGAGGGTTTGCATTTGCTAACGACTACCCGAGCGCCTCCGGAGAGACCTGACAAAATCCAGTGACATACTCATGGGTGTCAAGTTGCACATCAAACTCTTTGCCTTGTTCAACAATTATGGTTGCCAGGGTTCCTAAGCCTGCTCCTAGTGTTAGGGCTGAAGAGATCTAACGATAGATTTAGTAGATGTATATGTAAAGATGTGAAAAAAGATTTTCCAATCTATTTTACACAGTTGATAACAAAATAATTGAAAATTCAGATATTTTTCAGATTTAGAAACTAGTAATTTTCTTTTGTAAATTTTTTATTGATTTTATTCACATGTAAAGAAACTATATTTCTTAAAGTACATTTGTACAGCGCTCTATAGCTCCTGTGTACTTATATAGATGGCGCTGTTGACAATGGTGACATGAGTTTTTAATGAAGGGTTGACATCTGCCATGTTCGGGTATAAATTAAATTATTTTAGGAAATTGAGAGTGGTAGACTTTAAATGTCGTTTCTTTGTTTTCAGGTGAGATACCTATAATGTGAATGTACTGTTTATTACTGTTGTGTATGTTATTAAGTTGTAATTGTAAGTTATTAAAATAATAAAATCTTTGTTTTCAGAGCAACGCCATATTTGTTTCAACTACAAATCCCATTTATAATTCATAGTTAATTAAATAGAAAAATCTTATAAACATACCTCTGTTGTCACACTTAATATTTCAAGTGATGGTGACATTTTCCCATCCGCATATTCCACTGGCATTTTCTTATACTTCCTTTTCCTTCTTGCATTTGCAGGACGGGTTGGAGAGAAGTTCTCATTGAAAGAATCAGACTCAAAGTTGCCAATCTGGCAATACTGACGAGATTTCATTGTGGAAGACTTGTGTAGATTCAGTTGAGGGTCATCAGAGTCCGAGAGAGGCTGAGTGATCAGTGGGGCCTGTGGTGGACTACTTGAGCTGCCATCTTCGACAATGCTCACTGTTACTGCTGCTGCTGAAAGGAGACACAGTTTATATTAGCAGACTCCATAGAATTAAGGCGACATTTATAATATAATAATTTTTCACGGATGGTAGGATCTCTTGAGTCCGCAAAGGTAAGTACCACCACCCTGCCTATTTCTGCCGTGAAGCAGTAATGCATTTCGGTTTGAAGGATGGGACAGCCGTTGTAACTATATTGAGACCTTAGAACTTATCTCAAGGTGGGTGGCGCATTTACGTTGTAAATGTCAATGGGCTCTAGTAACCACTTACCAACAGGTGGGCTGTGAGTTCGTCCACACATCTAAGCAATAAAAAAAAATGTAAACATGTAAAATATATACCAATAATCCAGAAATTGAATTATGTACTATGAAATATGTAATGAATCTATATTTTTTCCATTAGCCACATAGGTGAATGGTGTAACAGCACCCTTGGCTTGAAGAATAATAAAGTACCCTGTGTTTTCACTAACATTAAATTTGTAATTCAGAAACAATCAAACAGAAAGACCAGATCTTATATTTTAATCTAAGTTGTAAGCTTTATGCAAAATCAATAATTTTGTCAATATCGATGCTTGAAAGGCAAAAGTGACTAAGCGACAACGCGTGAACTTTACAGTAGACTAATTTAAAGTTGAAATTCATTTAAAATATACATGAGAAATACGTGAAAAAAAAAATCTATTTTAACGAATATAGCTGTAGATTGAAATGATTTTAATAGACCTAGAAATATATATTTTTTGCGCATCGAATATGGTTATTGCCTATCATTTATGTACAAATCAGTTATTGTCGCTTAGTCACGTTTGTCTTTCAAGGGTCGATATTAAAACATCCAAACTTAGATTTATAATATCAGTAAAAATTTTTGAATAACTTCTAAGTTTTGTCTATTTTGTGCGACGTTTTTAATTGACGATTCTGATCTACTTGGTTGTAATGAATTATCACTGCATCAACGCTATCTTCAAATTCATAACTAATATACAAACACTGGCTTCAACACACGAGGCATGCAGTAGTTATTAAAAAATACTATTATTACATGATTTGGGCCTAAAACTGGAAAATATTGTTGAAAAAGAACTTATTCCATGTGGAATCATTAATAAATTCAGAGATTTAAGTATGCTGCATAATATACTACAAAATGTTTTTAAATTTAATAGTTTATTTCACGTGAAGATTAAAAAAATTACTATGTTTATTTTACGATAATCAACCTCATTAAAATACTAAAATAATATTACTTTGTTGGATATATGTGACAATTTCTTGTGAAAGCATTATTAAATACAAACTTAACAGCACTAAGCAGGATTGTTGTAAAAATATTTAGGCAATACCTGTGATGCGCCGCGCACGTACACAAATTAATGGAAAATAAACAATTCGTCACTCACGCAGGTTCCCCGCTGATCTGGTACGACGTCGAAGCCCTATTTTTCTGCGCTCTTGCCTCCCGCAGTTACTCTCCTCCAATGCTAGGTTAAGATCATGAGAAAGTCTCTCCATATCTATTAATCTTCAGATGAGCCCATTTCGGTCAAATCTAGAACATACTGCGGATACTTCAAACTTCGTTACGATCGACACACTTCTTGGAGCCCTTTCACAAAGTTGTAGGTATCTAATTCTTACAACCTTCACTTTCATTTGTATTTAAAATATGTCAGCAAGTTCAACTTTGTTGTAACATAACAAAATTTATTCACGAGTCACAGATTGCAGGTCACCTTTTCTAATTTATAGATTGTTTTATTTTTATTATGTACCTACTGCGTCTTATAATTTTTATAGTCTAAATAGTCTAATACATAAACTAAATGGATTTTCATAATATAGAGATTTCATTTAGAATTGTTGTTTATTCTAAGTTAAACGCACAAAAACAGAGAAATAATGTCGAAATTCTTTCATAGATTCAACCATAGATTTTTTTGGTACAATTTTTCCTTATTAGGAAAGGCAAAGGGATCTAAGCCTATACACCCTTTCAACAATAGTATATACACCCTTATATACACCCTTTCTCAATAATTTCTCAACTAATATATACCATAGATTTTTTGTTATTCGATGTTATGTTTCTCATTTAAAAAGACAAAAGAAATAGACACCACATCCTTTAAATTTATAAAATGTGGCCTAAAAGATAAACACCATGATTTGAACAATTGCATAGTACTATTATTTGATAGAAGTGCACTGGGCATCTTGTCCTTTGGGCTACAATAACTTGTGCTTTAGGATTTGTAGAAGTCACTTCAGAAAATTACTTGGGGACCTCACAGGATATTACGGCACTAGATAGCGCCCATTTTGTTACTTAGACAGTTAAATTAATTAAATGTTTATTATTTTATAGTATTTTACCTGGAGGAAACTTTGGTAGGTCAAAGCCATGTCTGTTGTAGGCATAAAGGAAAATAGAACATAATTAGATGAATTGAGATAAAACATCACCGTAGGGGGACTTTTTGGGGAAACACAAAGAGTAAAGTTATGGTTTTTTTATGTTTGTTAATTCACTGTTTCTTCTTGGTTAAACGTGCAGTAATAATGGCTTATTGATCGTTTTATATTTGTGAAAGTGTTTCATAGGTTCCTCTAAAAAGCCAACCAAAGTTTCAATATTTTACTGCTTCGCATTTCATGTCACCTATGACTTGTGATATATTATATAGTTTAAAACCTGGTATCAACATAATTTTTGATTAGATTAAATAAGATAGGTTGTTACTGAAAACGAAAAGGACCTCGAAACATAGTTAAACTATCAACTAAGTATATTAAGTACTTACCTTAAAACTAGAAAAAAATAATCGTAATTAATAATTTAGTATAAAATTTTATTTATAAATTTTCGACTGACTTTTTATTAGAACTCTCCATTTATAAGTAAAATGGATATTCGTTCTAAGTTTTAAGTGGCCCTTAAGATACAAGCTGAACAGCGTATTCATAAACAAATTTTAGAAATTTAGTGCAATGCAATCTCAAAATAACCACAAACATACAATCTTAAAATTTTTCGCAAGATCGCTTTAAGTACCTGTTTAAATAACCATTTGTAAAATAACAAAATTTTTGAACGTTTTAATTTTATAAATTTAATGTAAGCAGTTGTATGAACTGAGAAAAGTAAAACCAGTTTTGTTATTTTATGCTCCATCAGCGAATAGTCAAATTATTATCTAAGCAAATTAATAAGAAAAATAATCCGTTGCTGTTTCATTTGACATAAAATTTTCAATAGGAATCAAACTTAAATAAAATATAGCATAACTATTTGTATAATTAAAAGGGCTTGTAGTGTGTAATTATGATAGAACACTAGATATCTGATAGATAACTGAATTTCGCCAGCGACAATTTCAAGATAAGTTTGCACAGATATAGTATAGTAGTATTTATTTATATATTGTATATATTATAGTATTGTAAATATATTATATTTCCACAATAGTAATTTTTAAATAGCTGAAAGTGATTCGAAATTAAAATTTTCTCTTAGTCTCAAATTCCAGATTTAATACGAGTGAAACCACGGGCTCATCTCGTATTACACAAATAGTCTATGGCATCACAATAACAAATGGATCTACCTGCAGGAATCCTTCCGGCAAGCATCGGAATCATAACGGACCGGTGAGTATTCACAATATGCGCACCGACTCATTAACAGTAAAAAAACGTTGGTGACCGTTGCTGTATGCCGATCCGTGACATTGCCAATGCATCTGTCATTTGTCAATTTTTGCGCCAATTTTGTTGTTTGTCTCTCAATTTGAATTACTGTTGTAAGTTTTGATTTAGTTCAGTTTATTCAATTCGAGAAGAAATTCAACATTTGACAACTAAGGTAAGAAAAATACATTTAATGGCGTCAACTGTGTGTATAATAGCTTTTATAAATGAATCTCAAACTTGTGTATGATTTAGATATAAGTTGATCTGAGAAAGTCAGTGTTTACAGAACTACTGCAAAGCTTCGTACTGCTTAGAAATCTAGAATAGTGAACTATAACTAAGTATAAACGTTTTTCATCAGATGAAATAAATTGAAAGACTTAAATTAGGATCACGTTATATTCTTTGTTTGATCTTTCAATTCTCAAATCTAAATAACCCCAGTAATGTTCACAAAAAGCAACAGTGAAAACGTTATATTGTTGATATCATACGTTCTTAGGATATGTGAGAGAATTACCTTAAATTGAATTGTGAGTGAAAAGGGAGTGGCTATGATGAAACTTAAAGAAGGGACTTTAAAAATGTGTAACCTTTGTGCACATCATGATATTAAGTATAATAAAATTAATTATGTTTGCATTCTTAGCCCAATAATCCGAAAGCTGCAAGATTTTCTTAAGTGTTAAGGTTGTTAAGATTATATAAGAATAAATAAATATTTACCTAAATAGGATAAGCTAAATCAAGTGCTTTGAAGACTTGTCTTTAATATAAAAATATAGTACATGAATGCAGAAAATTAACTTTATATCTTTTCATTACACAAGAATATTATATACATTTCAAAGTATAGCATGAATCTCTATGAAAAAAAGATAGAGATTTCCCTTCATTGTAACTTTTTTAATAGTACCCATACAGCATGGGCTGTTTGCTGAAGAAACAGTGTAGGATCAAGGGGACCTCCAACCCTGTGCTCGATGGTAATGCTCTCACACAGACAACTCTTGCTCCACATTGAGCTAGGACTAAAAGAAAAAGATAAACTTAAGTGAGTGTCTAATGAGCAATTCTAACTATACTTGAGACTTATATCTCAAGGTGGGTGGCGCATTTACGTTGTAGATGTCTATGGGCTCCAGTAACCACTTAACACCAGGTCAGCTGTGAGCTCGTCCACACATCTAGGCAATAAAAAAAAAGGAAATAAATTTTATATATTGTATATGCTCATCTGGCCGGTCCTTGGAAAGCAAGACATGGTGGCTTCACTCCAAACGAAAAATAAGCAAGAGTGATTCCTTTTTTTGCAGTGTAACACTTCAGAGCAATGTACCGCACTCTGGCCCCATGTCTGAAATATAGAAGTATAGAGGCATATTTTAATGCTGACTTTTGAATAAGCTTACTTCCCATTTGGTGTTAAGTGGTTACTGGAGCCCATAGATGTCAACAATGTAACCATATATAAACCCATTCCTATGAAAGCTCCATGCATCTGAGAGTATAATAGTATACTGTGATAGACCAACAACAAAAGATGAGATATAATTATTTAACAGAGCTATACTTGAGTCGACTATTATCAAAGCCGGCAATGTGACTTTTGGACAATTATTGGTAAATCAGAAAAACGAATTATTGACTTTGTATTCCATTGGCAGTCACAAAACTCTTCTGAACGACATCTTAGATAAATAACAGGTTAAGTATTAACCTTTATTTAATGCAGGTTTTGAACCGTATTCTTTGAAGGAGACGATTATATTCAAATCAATCTGTATCGCCATATCAATAACATTTTTTTGTCCAAATACACAGATTGCCACCTTTGATAATAGACGACTCACTTAACCCTATGGTTAAAGTAAGATTATTTTTTTAGGTTTTCACGACTTTTTACTCACAGACAATTAAGGTGCTTATTCATCGAAATTTTTAATATTGTACCAATTACCATCTACAAAATAGGATCACGAAAACTAAAAAAAGCGTAACGTCGGAAATCTAATAATAAAAATAATAAAGACGAGATTTAAACCGTAAATTTAGTTTTAATAGAGGTAAAGTTTTCTAAATAACTGTAACAACGATATTGATAGAGCGGTTGTACAGATGTTACGCCGACATTTCGAGCCTGGACGATCTTTTGGGTATAAGATCATGATACGACCGCGATTCGAACTCTGAATCTGTGGTAAAGCAATCAGGATAAACTCGTATACATTTTTTTTATGTTTTTTATTTTTATTTTTTATTGCCTTTGTAGGCAGACGAGCATACGGCCCACCTGATGGTAAGTGGTTACCGTCGCCCATGGACTTCAGCAATGCCAGGAGCAGAGCCAAGCCGCTGCCTACTAATAGAATAAGAATAAATATAGAGCCAATAAAATACTAGAATGCACCAGAAAGCTTGATAAACAGTGCAACGGCTGCCCCGCTCTTCAAACTGAAACGCATTACTGCTTTACGGCAGAAATAGGCAGGTTGGTGGTACCTACCCGTGCGGACTCACAAGACGTCCTACCACCAGTAATTACGCAAATTATAATTTTGTGGGTTTCATTTTTATTACACGATCCTTCACCTAGCAGCAGTAGCAGCGAAACGCAGCATTTAAGTCAAGACGTTTTAAAAGCTCCGATAATCCTGTTTAAAGGCCTATTTTTATTAAAATTAGTTTGTTATTTAATTAACTTAATTAAAATAGATATTCATTTAAACAAACATACTTAAATATCATTAAAATCAACTTTTTATTTATTTACGACAATCGAATAAACACAAACAAAAAGTAATTAAGTAACTGTGTTACCATTAGCATGTTTTCTGCCAGGCCATTTTGGAAATCTCTTAAAACTTTTGTTCATTATTAGGTACGATTAACTAATTAGGGAGCATTCAATTTTATTTATTTGTCTTCAATGTAGTCTATGGCCTTAAATATAAATGTTAAGTTAGCCACCACTGTTAGTATAGTAAGCTTTATTAGTGAATAGACACGCTCTCTTGAAATATTCGTTAAATTCCTCAAGGAGATATCATCGACAAATAATCGGTACGCTATTTCATTATTCTTTTTGAGTGTTTTATTTTTAGTATTTAATTTTGACGCGATTGAGAAGTCCATAGACGCTCCTTAAAAATATATTTGTAATTTTTCTACCATCAATAATCGCTAGCAAACTTTTTGAAACGTTAGAAATTAAATGAATAAAGCTTAATCCTTTGAGGTCCAAAGACCACACCTGTTGAATATATAGTTTAGTTTTACATTGGTCCTAGGACCGCAAAGAGTTAAATCGAACTCGTCGACTCCGGCGAAGAATTCCACGTGCGAACTAGCTCATAGACACACCCCACTGAGTTTCTTGGCGGATCTTCTCAGAGGGTCGCGATTCCGATCCGATAGTAGATTCAGCGAAGCACGACTTAGCAATTCTTTCAGGTTAAGCCTGTGAGCTCACCTATGGGTCCGCGTGAAGTTGAAATAGCCCCTTAGGCTCCACAACATTTGCAGATCGTCAAGTCCCACAACTCTCACATACCCCGCGCGCCCCTTAGGCGCGGGGACCTCGTAGGAGGTCCGTAACCGAACCACCGGCCCGAAAAAAAAGACATATATATATGATACTCGCACGCACCCCCATCAAATTGTGCCTTAAAATGTAAAGAGGTTATTGTGCCTTAAAAATAAATATACATAGTAAAATAGATACAAAATCGTAAAATCATAGAACTGTCAAATTTTTTGTGATGATGAATCCCCCATTAAAAAGAGCCCATTACAAAAGTATAAGGGTGCGGTAGAACCAAAATTATTTTCCAAAGTACCTTCATTTATGATATTAAATATCATTAAGGTACGTTCTTAATGAAGATTAGAAAACTTTCGGTGTCATTCCTTATTTAAATACACAACAAAAAAAATCGCCTATGTTAGTTAATTAAATAAATTCATTCTGTATTCATTATTAAAATAATATTTGGTGTTATTTAAATTAAGAACAACTCTGAAAGCTACTAACCGTCACAGTTTTATTTTTGGACTTTCTCTCAAAAGCTTAATAAACAGAGTAAAGCTTGATTAGCAGCAACAGCGCCAATGGAAGGCGCGGTGACACCGGAAGGGGGGCGGCGCACCACGCGAGCCGCGCTCGCCGAGATCCCGGGCTTCTTGGACCGGCTGCGGGTGACTCCGCTGCAGACCCTCACCAACACAAGGGACCTGTCGCCAGCGCTGCCTGCAGGCTACCTCAGTCCGGCTCCGTCACCCGACGAGCAACTTATACAGCAGAGAGGTGATGGTATCCTTATGAATCTTAAGGCGAAAACACATTATTAAAACGCGACGTGACGCAACGTGTCGACACCCGATATGAATATATTATGTTTACTGTAGCGACATGGCTGTGTCCCTGACATTGTGTCTTTGACATTGTGTATTGACGTTGTTTCAGAAGGGGACGCGTGCAACTTTTCCTCACCTGAAAGCACTTTGAATAGTTTTCTGTATTACTTATTTTGATTCCGGAAAAGTAACAAATTAAGTTAAGAATTGCCGAGTTAGATAAAATTCTTTTACCAACATAATATGCGGTAGGCAGTGGCTTGACTCTGCCCCTGGCATTGCTGACGTCCATGGCCGACGGTAACCACTTACCATCAGGTGGGCCGTATGCTCGTCTACCTACAAAAGTCAATAAAAAAAAAATAGATAATATTTTTTATTGAATTACTAATTGATTAATATGAAGAGAAATCCATAAACTTCATAATTTATTAAGAGCACTACTGTATTAATTTCAGGTCGCAAGCGACTGCCAGTAACGTGGTCTCCAGAGATCGACATAAAACGCAACTCTTCCTTCCACTCCTCCGTTCGTACTCCCCCTAAAATCACACCAGGACGTGTTTCCCCTCCCAAACTAGGAGTCACGTTACGATCCACACCGCGCAAGCGTCTGCTAATGGGAGAAACCGAGAGAATCCCATTAACACCAGAGAAAATCGACTTCAGCGACATTAGCACGCCACAGAAGTTCAAATTAAACAATCAAGAATGCTCAATCAAGAATACTCCACCCATGAAGAGGTCGAGAGTTGAAAAGGTTTTGGACATTGAGTACAGAGGCCCAATTGACACAGCTCTTAAGGGTTTGAGTCCCACGCAACTGATACACATCATAAAGAACATAACTTACAAACATCCTGAGGTTGAACAAGAGCTAAGAAGGGAAATGCCTCTACCGGACTTAAGTCCGTTGGACGAGAAACTGTCATATCTGAAGTCTAACATCTTCAAAAGTCTGCCTACATCGCGCCTCACATCAAAGACTGACTCCCCAGCGTATTCCAGGGTGTCCACACACTTGGCAGCATTTAAGAAATGCGTCATTGATCAGGGAAAAGTTCTTGTGGAATCCCAGCATTGGGAATCCGTATTGCACTACGTCTTCCTCTCGTGGAACTACGTGAAATCGACTCCGGTTTGGGACAATCAGCCCCACAACGCTCACAGGAAACAGTGTTTCAAAGCGTTGACGAACTTCTGTTTGACGGCCTTAAAGAAAGGAAACTTCGAGAAAGACTTGCTGATCGACGTTCAAGATAAACTGCAGGAAATGATCTGTGACAGCGACGAGCTACATTCCTGCTTGAAAATTGTCCAGGGACAACTTTGATGCCGTACTTTTTTGTCACCTTGTTCAAATAACAGAACGAAAATTTTAAAACCCGATTATCTACTAATCGACTATCTAATAAGATAAATTCATTAACATCTAAGAACAATACAATAATTGTAATTAGTACATAAATGTGTGTAAGTCATTTTTATTACTGAATGACTTTTAAATCATTCGATTTCAAGAGACATGTAACAAGTGATTTGATGTGCCTTTATCTTTAAAAATTTGTTATGTAACAAGAATAATTGTATTTGAAAGTAGAAATAAATAACATAGCAAACTGTTTGAAATGTAAACAATGTGAAGTAAATGTTGTAAATCTATATTATTCATATACAAGTTTGAATTAAACTATTGAAATTATTCTTAATTCATACATGTCATAAACAATTCGGATGAGTACGTGTTTATCTGTAGCGTTCTGAAAGAAAATTGGCAGATTCACATTGTAAGCTTTAAATAAAAAAACAATAACATTAAATATAAAAAGTATTTAAAAGGAACATATGAATTTATCAGTTTTTCATCAATCAAATATTCGCGTCATTCAAACGAATCATTTAACAAAATTTCCACCAACCGTTTTCTGTACCTCAATATTATTGACTGATTAGAAAAGAATCAAAATGTATTTTTTTGATAGTATAATTTCGTCGTCTTCCATAATAATATGGAGTATTTTAATAATAAGTTTGATTCTTTTCATAGCTGTGAACTAGCCAAAATGTAGGATTAAGACAAACATATTGTAAGCTATTTGCCAGTTTTTTTAAATGTTTAATATCGTTTTGGCCATTCATACATATAAAATGATCCTATTTTGTCACTGTTAACTCAAACTTGGTTTTTTGAAGTTTAATTCAAATTTATTGATTACATTCGTTCACTATTTTAAGTGGATGATTTTGTGTTAATTCTTAAAATATCTTATAATCTTTTATCACAAAATTTTGCCTAGAATTTTAACTTATACTTTTTTAGTACTCAAATCAGTTTTTCCAATAACGATACCCTTTTTATTTTTATTGGCAAGACTGCATCGACAGAGCTTTTTTCTAAGTATTTTTGGATTATACTGTAATTAAAAAAAAAAAAAAATTGAATTAACTCTTTATTGTTGTAGTAATATCGATTTGAAAAACAATGAATGTTGTCATCAACAAATAAAACTTAGTACACATTATCTTGGACAAATTGGTCTCATTTTAGTTCGCAACGAAGATTTGGTCAATCATTTATATCAAAATGTGTATTACGTAAGGTTTTTTCTTGTTACTCTCAGATCTGTTCTCACATTAAACACCTGTGCCTTAGTAGAAAGTAATAGCAGAGCAAATGCCATTACTTTTAACTTTTACGTGTTTGTAACTCTGTAATTTTAGAAGTGTACTTTCTGTGAAAAATAAAATTTTATTTTGATAATTTATTGTTTCTCTTCAAACGTTTCCTTTGTGTTTTCAAACCGGAACCACTGACTGATTCGGCGTAATAAGAAAAATCGTGAAAGACCATACAGATTCTATGGTTACAGTTTAGTTAACATGTGTATTAACCAAGGAAAATCGTTGTCTGCCTGTAATGATTTTGATGCGAGTATAGGCCAGACGTCTGTTACAAAGCTGCGGAGACTATAAATTAAACAAGTTTATAGACTAAATAATTTTGAAAAATATTCAATATTCATGGCATACAGGGCTATCTTACATCATGCAGGGCTATTATCTGAGCAAGGTAGACATCTTTTTGTGCGTGAAAGAATGGAGATGAATATGTGGTACAATTAAACAGATATCAAGTAGATACATGTCACATTAAAAAGTTTTTTGGTATGTTTTATTTATCAAAACATTTCTGTTTCGATTTTTCAGTAAAAAAGTCCTTAAGTTCTCCTAGCTTGTATTCTTAGGTCATAAGGCTATATGAAAATAGTGTCTTCTAAGTAATAAATTATGAAAAAAAAATCTATGTAACATATTCTTGTTTGGTTCGTTTAGATACTTTTCTTTAATATCCCTAAAACAAATGATATATTCAAAAACACAACTGTCTATCAATCTACATCTGTGTGCTTAGTGCGAGAGTTTCAACGTTCTCGATAGCGTAAAAGTTAACTCAGATTTGTATGCAACTGAAACAGCGCCCCTAGCGGCAAACGTAGGCAAATGTTCCAACTCCATACAAATTTGAGTTAACTAATACTTTTACCCTATCGAGATCGTTAAAAAACTCGCACTAAGAACACAGATTACTACTTACATAGTAAAAATACGAACTTCTTAACATCGTTAAAATTTCTACTTAAAATGGAAATACTGAATTAGTATCATTCTGTGGTGGAAGAGCTTACGATTGGCCCGGTGTTGTCGATGCATTTGCGTTGTGTATCTGCATGGGCCCCGCTAACCTCTTGACAGAAGGTGGGCAGGGTCTTTTCCTGGCCCATTCCACATTTACTGAAAACGAAAGTTTATGATTTACAAATCCGGATACTACGGCTAGGTAGTTTGGTCAGAACCAAGCCGCTCATTATGGTTATATCCACACTCAGAGCTTCTCTGAAGGATAACTCCAGGAATGAGACTATTAGGCAGAGAACGAAAGTCATTGATATGGCTCAGAGAGTCAGTCGCTGGAATAACAGGTTCTTGAGAGGAAGCCGCGTACCCGCAAATGTAGATAGGGGCGCGCCCTGGCCAGGTGGAGCGATGATTTACGAAGGGTAGGAGTGAGCAATGAATCAGGAGAACCGAAGACCGAACTTAGTGGTGTAAATTGGGAGAACCTAATGTCCAGCAGTGGATTACTGTGGGCACACGATGACAATGAAAAGTTTATTACATATATATTATTTTCTGTTTATGTTTCGGGAAAAGTATCTTTAAGCCTATGCTCTTCCTTACCATTGTCCACTGTAAGCAAATTTCCAGTGCCCCGATATCCAGGCTGCCCTATATTGGCCGCCGATTTTGGTCTATCGATTGTAACATGAAGGAATACCTATTTTTGTGAGTGCCGACACTCAAGTGGTATTTTCTATTGGCTGCGGTCACCACTTAGCTCCAGACGGTTTTAGGTAGATATTTCATGTTGTAAGTATATTAATTTCAAGAAACTTGTTTTTTTTTTCATATATCTTTTATACTAAGCTAAATGTACACGGATATTAGTCAATTGGCGGGTTCATGAATACTTGTGCATTTTGATTTATTTTAAAGATAATGAAGAAAGTAAACGAATCATGCTCGAATATGTTAAACTTTTTATTTTCATAAATAATTAGCGTGATAAAACTATGAAACATTTATTTTAAAGTCTATTTATATAAAAATTTAAGTTCAATGTTATAAACAAATTAGAAAATAAGACCATAAAATATTATTTTCATATAGTGCGTGATAAAACTTAAATATTTATTTTATAGTATATGAAAGGTCAAAATTGATTTAAATGTTAAAATAAATAAGATAACTAGACATTAAAATTATTCAAAAATTATAAAAAATAAATACGTATAAAAGAAAAATCTTAATTTCCAGTAGGTACATGTTTAAATTTGATTCTTCTCTTCGCTGGTTTTGTCTGTGGTGTTTTTGTAATTATTCTTTTGCAGATCTCCGAGTTCAATATACTCTGGTGAATCGAAATCTATTCTTCTTCTAGTTATTTCAAGGGCAGTTCTTCTCGAGACATGACGTTTCGGTGTTCTTAACACGGGAATATGTTCAAAGCGTTCAGAATCTAATGTTGGGATCTCTTCGATGATTGATGATTCATGAAGTAATTCATTATCCAAGTATTCTTCTTGTTGTTCACTCCCGCAAGAGTCTGTTTCACTGTCACTCTCGTAGTTTTGAAACTTCGGGAACGGCGTCCTTCCGGGTGACGCGATTGAGGCCCGTATATCAACATCTGGTGACGAAGCCAGCGAGCCTTTTTCTATAAAAACATATTATGTTTGGTCATTTTAGCACAGCGTGGTCTGGCAATAGAATAAAGTCACAATTAAAAGTACATTTGAGAACAGTCCGTTTCCATTCTTCAAAATGTTAATAGCAAAATAATATAAAAGAGAAATCTAAGGCGTAAAAATATCAATCAGTAATAATAGAGGTTGAGGTTGAATTTTGGTCATTCGGCGAATTCTAGTAATTTTAAATGTCAAATCTGTATATAACAAGTCACACAGAATAGTTGGATGGTGCTCACTTGCTTCAAACGTGTCCGTCGTCTTTCCCGAAAACAAGCTCACAAACTTCATTTTGTAAATACGAAACATTCTGAATTCGATTAAATTCAATTCAAATACTGAGATAGCAGCAGAACCAACACTACAGAAGTACTAATGTCACTGAAGGCTATCTTCTGTTTATATACAGTTGTGCATTTAGTGCACGAAGTAATTAGGTTTGTTAGTAAATCACCCTGGAGTGATTACTTAATTATACGGTACTTACGGTAGTTACCAACAGGTAATTAGATTTCCAGTAAACAAACAATACCTAATGCTTAATGCAACCCTTTTTATCTCCAATTTTAGTGATTAGAAGTAATTTAAAATCGATTTATTTTTAGTTTAGTCATTAAGAAATGATATCAGTGTATATTTGATAATAAATGGCTTCAAAAAACGTACCTTTTTTCGTAATTTTCGTTTAAACATCAAATATCTCGTGAATTGTCTGCCCAGCCAAGCTAGTTAGGCTTACGGAGGGCTTACGTAAATGATCGTTGATTTTTTTCGAACTATTTTTGGGAGCTGCTCTAACTGTTTCATTCACATGTAACTTTTTTTATCTTCAAACCGGAAAGTATTCCTGCTACGACTCAAAAATAGGCAGAATCGCGGTGACTCTTGCTAGAGCACGTTACTAGAGTGCGTCAGAATACGTAAAGTCAGCAACTAAGAAAAGCTGGTGCGTGTCTGCAGGATTTTGATGCGAGTATGGACCAGGGTTCCAGTCACAAATTTTCGAAAACTTTTAGACCCAACTAAGTAGTTTTCAAAATACTTCAACACTCAAGTGTTACGTAAAGCTCCATGTCATGAAGTCATATGGATACTATATGAACAAAGTTTACCATCTCGGTATACGACGAAAAATGAAGAATCACAAACACAACATATACACATAAAATTCTACTGGTTTTCTAAATAACTTAAGGCGGAACAATTTCCATTTTTCTCTTCGTCTTAGATTTGGAGTAATATTCCTCAATAGCACTAAAAACTTGTGGTGCCCTTAAACCAGAAGGCCACAAGATATTGAAAGATCGAAACAGTTAGGACTTTGAGCGTAAGTATCCACTGGGGTTAAATACTTTGAGGGCAGGATGAGACTCCCTAACAGATCGGAGATTGTCAACTAAGCATATGTTGCTCATTTTTTTGCCCCTACCTATTTACTGGTAGCCTAATGGACTACCTTCTCGACGGGGCTCACCCTGAGAGCATGTTTTTTTTTTGCTTACATGAGTGGACGAGCTCACAGCCCACCTGATGTTAAGTGGTTACTGGACCCCATAGACATCCACAACGTAAATGCGCCACCCACCTTGAGATATAAGTTCTAAGATCTCAGTATAGTTACAACGGCTGCCCTACCCTACAAACCGAAACGCATTACTGCTTCACGGCAGAAATAGGCAGGGCTGTGGTACCTACCCGCGCGGAGTCACAAGAGGTCCTACCACCAGTTACTAATACTGGCCTTAGCAAGAGCATTACTTCGCAGAATTTACCATCGGATTGGAATCGCGACACACTTTGAATTATTTGTAATCGGTAAGGTCGATTCGAGTTCGAAAGATTCTTATGGCGGGAATAGAGTTACTGTGCCTAATTCAAGACGAATATTAGCACCGGGCCGGGAGGGTGACCCCTTTTGAACAGCACGGCTATGCTCTTCGTGGGGTTAATGTCGATACACCACTTCCGGACCACTGACCTAAATTGGTGGGCGCGATTGCTCATCACTGCTTTACATTAGAATACTCTCCTCTCGTCCTGTATCCTGAAAACTTCAGGTTAATGTCGTTTCTTGGAATGCGTCCATGTTTTGACTTATTTCTATTGCGTCGTAACTCCAATGTAAAAGTTAAGTTATAGGCGAAAGTAACTATATTAACCGTAGGTACCTCCTAAATTATACTCAAGATTGGATGGGAGACGGTTTCATTTAAGCTATTATTTTGTCCCAGTGGATACTGATAAAATTACAAAAATTAAATTATGAATAAACTAAGAAAAATATCGATTTAAAGTTACTTCTAATCATTGACTTGGAAATAAAAAGGGTTGCATTAAGCATTCGGTATTGTTTGTTTACTAGAAATCTAATTACCTGCTGGTAACTACCGTAAGTACCGTATAATTAAGTAATCACTCCAGGGTGATTTACTAACGACCCTAATTATTTTTCGCACTAAATGCACAAAGCATAACAGTATATAAACAGGAGATAGTCTTCAGTGACATTAGTACTTCTGTAGTGTTGGTTCTGCTGCTATCTTAATATTTAAATTGAAATTGATCGAATTCAGAATGTTTCGTATTTACAAATTGAAGTTTGTGACCTTGTTTTCGGGAAAGACGACGGAAACGTCTGAAACAAGTGAGCACCATCCAACTATTCTGTCTGAATTGTTTTATACAGATTTGACTTTTAAAATTACTAGAATTCGTCGAATGATCAAAATTCAATCTCAACTACTCTTATCACTGATTGGCACTTCAAGCTTTAGATATTTTTACGTCTTAGATTTTCTCATTTATTTTGTTATTAACATTTTGAAGAATGAAAACTGACTATTTTCAAGTATACTTTTAATTATGACTTTATTTTATTGCCAGACCATGCTGTGCTAAAATGATCAAACATAATATGTTTTTACAGAAAAAGGCTGTCTGGCTTCGTCACCAGATGTTCAAGTACGGGCCTCAATCGCGTCACCCGGAAGGACGCCGTTCCCGAAGTTTCAAAAATACGAGAGTGACAGTGAAACAGACTCTTGCGGGAGTGAACAGCAAGAAGAATACTTGGATAATGAATTACTTCATGAATCATCAATCATCCAAGAGATCCAAACATTAGATTCTGAACGCTTTGAACATATTCCCGTATTAAGAACACCGAAACGTCATGTCTCGAGAAGAACTGCCCTTGAAATAACTAGAAGAAGAATAGATTTCGATTTACCAGAATATATTGAACTTGGAGATCTGCAAAAAAAAAAGTTACAAAAACACCACGATTAAGGACACAGCTGTTTAAAAACAAAACCAGCGAATGAAATAAAAAATATAAATAAAAATGTACTAAAAATTAAGATTTTGTAGTATCATATACCTATATTATGTTATTAATTGTAATATCTAATTAACTCTGTTATTGATATAGATCCAAAATAAATATTACTTTGAATATACTTTAAAATATGTTTAAACTTTATAGTTTCATCATGCACTAGCTACGTGTGAAAATAATGTTGTGTAAATAATAATTTATGAAAATAATTTAAGGTGCTCAAATAATGATAATAAACTATGTACCTATGTAACAGCTTACTTCGTTTTATTTTTATCATTAAATCATCCCTTAAAAATCGAAATAAATTATGTATTCATAAAGCGACAGTCTTTGGAACGAGATCAGGCTATATATTGAAAATGAAACGCAGACATTTTAGTGTATTGTTTTTTTAGAAACGACTCACGGTTCACTCAGAATAAAGTGGTGTTCGGTATCCATAGACATCACAACATGAATGCCTCCACTCATGAAACTAATCCTGAGTATTCGGTTGGAGCAAGAGAGCTATGTAGAACGTAGGGTCTTGCAAAGTTACCCAGAGGGGCCAATAGGAATGAAGAGGCTGGGTTTAGGGAGCTTTCTGGAAACAGTAATGGAAGTCGTCATGGCCTAAAGGATGAGATTCCCAGTGCGATATACGACTGCGCAGATGTTCGAATCCTGAAGACAGTTACCGATTTTTCTGATGAAATACACACAATTAACACATGTTCACGAATGACTTCAACGATTAGAATACCGCATCGTATAATAAAAATGATACCGGCCAATAAATAGGGCGTCTTTTGAGGCACACACGGGTAGGTTCCATCAGCCCGCCTATTTCGGCAGCGAAGCAGTAATGCATTTTGCAGGATGGAGGGAGCGGCCGTTATATAAATATATACAGAAGTAAGAGTTGGAAGTTATGTCTCAAGTATAGTGGCAGTATTTTCGTCGTATTGTTATTATTGTTTTCTATGGGCTCCGGTAATCACTTGACACAAGAGGGGATGGGCAATAAATGTTTATGTGATAAACTTTTAAGGTTCAACAACTTTACCGATGTCTGCTCAATTCACATTGTATCATCCTGTCTTTCCACTTCGAGTTCTGTGCTTCACGTTCAATGATCCTAAGCATCTAGTAGTAGGAAATATAATAAATTGAAATCGGAAAAGGTATATATGTTTGATAAATATGTCATTGATGGTTCACAATTGATATATACAAAACACAATTCATAATACGTTTCAAAATTGAATAAAGTACATATATAAAATTATTGTTAAATGAATGTGTGTTACATATTTATGAGTAATGTTATTCTGAATATGCGACATTTTCTTTCTTCAAAATAAGTAATTATGAAAACTAGTGGTCCCCCGGTATGTAGTCGAAATTCGACTGTAATTAATTGAAATTATAAGTTTGTACACTATTATGATTCTATTGTCAGATTTATAAATTTCTATGATCACAAATTTCGCCAAGACTACACTTTAGACAAAAATTAATATTAAACAATATTTAATCTATTCTCAATTTGACCACAGACTATAAGCAATAAGAAAAGTTTGACAATAAATAAATAGTATGCATGCGTATGTGTGTCAAATACATGGTAGTGTGTGTAATGATTTTTTTATTGATTTAATGTATTTTTTATGCATTATTTAACAAAAATTTTAGCATTCTGCACTCCTCTATATTCTCTATAAGTATGGGAAATTTCATACTCCACAGTCCGCGCAATTTTCGTTAAAAGGGGTACAAAGTTTTTGATTCACGTATATAGATAGAGCGGCCCCTCATCCCTAAATGGTTTTTTTCGGTTGGACAACGACACGGCTTAACCTTTCTGAACGAGGTAGACCGTGAGTTTGTACTCTGCCGTGTCTAACTCGCACTTACACTAATAGCTCACTGTCCTTGACTCAGCCCCGATCCAAAGCATACTTTCAGAAGTAGCCGTATTCGTTCAGCTCCTGAACAAGCTGGAAGGAGAGACGTCAGCCGGTCACGAATTATCCAGTATCTAAGGACCGAGCAAAACGTATAAGTACAGGCCAGCGGATCTTCTACCTACCTGGACCATGTTTTCAGAAACATCCGCTGAGATTGGGCTTCTCATGTTCAGATAACACTAGGACGGAGATCAACCACGTCTCTGGTAGGAAGGCCATCTAGTCACTGGTAATCAGAATCGAGCGGTTCCGCCAACAAGTTCAAGGGCTCCATTCTGTCCATCACGCACGCTACCTCCAAGGATATTATTCGATAGCCTTGTATAGTTGTATATTTGTCGTGGTGGCCTAAAGGACAATACTTCCGGTGCATTCGTGTGTAGCGATGTACCTACTGGTGTTCGAATCACGCAGGCGGGTACCAATTTTTCTAATGAAATACGTACTTAACAAATGTTCACGATTGACTTCCACGGTGAAGGAATAACATCGTGTAGTAAAAATCAAACCCGCAAAATTATAATATGCGTAATTACTGATGGTAGGGCCTCCTTTAAGTCCGCACGGGTAGATAACACCACCCTGCCTATTTTTGCTGTGAAGCAGTAATGCGTTTCGGTTTGAAGGCTGGGGCAGCCGTTGTAGCTATACTGAGGCCTTAGAACTTAAATCTCAAGGTAGGTGGTGGTGGCATTTACCTTGTAGATGACTATGGGCTCCGGTAACCGCTAAACACCAGGTGGGCAGTGAGCTCGTCCACAAACCTAAGATTAAAAAAAAACCTGGACCGCGACAGCGCGCTGCGTCTTCTGCATCAACTTCGCCATTCTGACGGTTAGGGACTGCCCCATACGGGACCTCTATACATAAACATTGTCTGTACCAGCCCCACACAGAGAGCCCATACCATCCTGTTGAGTTCGCCCCCTACACCTCAGATGTTGGGAAAAAGCCGGCATGATCCACCGGCCGTTCCCATCAGCCTATGGATACGGCTAACACGTAAAAATAAAAATCTGTTTTTAAATAGCACACGAATAAAATAAAAAGTGAAAATGGTACCTACAGGTGTAATTTTGTTAATGAACGCATATCTTTCGTTATTACGTGTCAAGAAAGAAACAAAGTTATTACACCTACAAAACTGACATTAAAATGTAGTTAATTCGTATGTTTGTGGCAAATTTATCATACCTATTTTTAACCTAAAACAAGTAATTGTCATTAACGATCAACAACAATGGAGCAATATAGATCACGTGTGTAATACATTAGAATCAATATCACAAAACATCCGGTCACCGTCCTCGTTGAACCCGTCGCTTGCGACGAAGGGCTCGACGAGCGAATTAACACAGCCCACTGAGTTTCTCGCGGGATCTTCTCAGTGGGTCGCGTTTCCGATCCGGTGGTAGATTCTGCGAAGCACTGCTCTTGCTAGGGCCAGCGTTAGCAACTCTCCGGTTGAGCCCCGCGAGCTCACCTACAAACGTTAGGGCGAAGCGGAAATAGCCTCTCAAGGCTATCAGCATAGGTAGGGGAAAAAAAACCCATTAAATACAGGCTATGTCCATGTCACATTAATAAATTCTATCGAATTTCGAGATTTTTCCATTTAACAAAGAACAATTCATATTTTACTATTCGTTTTACTATTGAAATAAATTTATTAATATACTATAAAATAAATGTTTCATACTTTTGTCACGCTCTACCTATGTAGAATAATTATTTTCTGTAATAATTATTTATGAAAATAAAGAGTTTAACATATTCGTGCATGATTTGTTTACCTTCTTCAATATCTCTAAAATAAATCAAAGTGAACAATGTATTCATAAACCAGCCGATTGGCTGATATCCGTGTATATCCGGATTAGTATATAATTATACTATATTTATTTAGTTTCTTGAAATGAATATACTTACAAGTTGAAATCTCTTAGCCTAAGTGGAGCTAAGTGGTGACCGGAGCTAATAGGTATGTAACTATGAGACCTTAGAACTTATATCTCAAGGTGGGTGGCGCATTTACGTTGTAGATGTCTATGGGCTCCAGTGACTACTTAACACCAGGTGGGCTGTTAGCTCGTCCACCCATCTAAGCAATAAAAATAATAATAGTAATAATAGACCATCCTATTTGAATGCCGGAACGCACAAAACTATTCCTTCATGTTACAATCGATAGGCTATAATCGGTTGTCACTAATAGACAACCTGGATCTTGAGGACTTGAAATTTGCTTACATAGGACAATGGTCGGGAAGAGCATAGGCTTAGAGATACTTTTCCCGTAACAGAAACTGGTGAACATAATACTCTCCCAATGTACGACGCTGGGGCCTGTCTTCGGCTCTTCCAATTCATTTCTCACTCTTACCCATCGTAAATCATGTCTCCGCCTGGCCGCTGATTACGTTTCGACTCAAAAATCTGTTGCTCCACACAGCCATATCTGATGTAGTTTATTGGTGAAATAACGCGTGACTGTTCTGCGTAAGACGCGTAGCGCGGCACTCAAACAGCTGTCTATATATTTTTCAATTTCAAGGAGAATTCCCATCTGCGAGAAGAAGACGTCGCCACCGAAGGTTTTGAGTTTTCATATAAACAGCTTCTCTTAAGCTGCTGGTTAAATAATACCTTTGACCCTTGGTTGAGCCCAAAGGCAATTCGAGCCTTAAAAGCAATCTCTTATGAGATTCAACAGTTCAACAACTATTCAATTTCATGCCTGATCTGATCCTTTTGTATCGATCCAACCAACGACTTTCAGTTCTTCCCACTTCGAAGTTTATTTTTCACGATAATAAATATTAACTATTAACTTTCCATGACATCAAAATTGCTATACGCAAAACGGAAAAAGCAATGTATTATAATTGAAATATTTAATAAATACATAATAATTTATTTACACAATTGATATTTTACTTAAAGTTGGTGTATAATTTGCATTATCATTCTTAATATTGTACATACATATGTATGTATATACGAATTGTTTAGAATAATTAAAAGTGAAACAAATGCGTTCGTTCGTCGAATTGAGATAACGAAATGACCTTATTTAAACATGAATCAAATTTTTAAATCAATAACTTCACGTGAAAAAATATTACAAAGATGTGCTTTTGTTAATTCCTTTTTGTTTTATGCTAATATGTACGTAAGTTAAATAAAAGTGGCATATTTGCATTTACGAAATTAAATATAATTAATATTCATAGCCTGTAAAGATAAAAACATAGCTGATATCTAATTTAAATTTTCACAGCTATATTTTTTGCACTTGTGGGTAGACTAGCATTCGGCCTACTTGATGGTGAGTGTTTATCGTGGCTCATGGACTTCAGCAATGCCAGGCGCAGAGCCAAGCCGCTGTCTACCGCTTAAAACTCTCCACAAGCCTCTTTTGAAGAAGGACATGTCATAGCGCTCGAGAAACACCGTGGAGAGGAATTCCAAATCCAGATGGTACGTGGCAAAAAATATCTCTGGAAACGCACTGTGGATGAACGCAGTTGCTCTAGGTAGTATAGATGAACTCTACTGCGGGCGGAGCGATGGTAAAAACGAGATGATAGATCATCTCAAACAATTCCTCAGAGCACTGCTCTGACTGCACACCTCACTGACACTATTGCTTCTAACTCTAGCATTTGTTTATTCCTTTTTGACGTCTTTAAATACTTTTTTATATTAAAAATAGAGAATATCTATTGAGTAATAACTCTTTGTCGAGTTCGAAGAGTACGGTTACCAGAGACTTCTCCTATTGTTAGTGCTGAAGGCGTCTAATGCAAGGGTTATTGGATCTGATGGATCCGTAAGTACGTGTCTAGAGCGTCAGCGGGGACTCGCTTCTACATGAGCCTAGCAACGATGAGGCGATTATCATGACGCCTTATCGAATTCACTTATTCACACACCTATCCAACACCTATCCAGCACGGGTCCCCGTTTTCGTTGAACCCGTCGCTGGCGACGAAGGGTTCGGTGAGCAAATTAATCTACAGTCAAAGACCGCTGAGTTTCTCGCCGGATCTTCGCCGATCCGGTGGCAGATTCTGCGCGAAGCACTGCTCTGGCTAGGGCTAGTGTTACCAATGTCCTTTGGTTAGAGCCCTGTGAGCTCACCTACTCGCCCGGTTACGCTATCATAACCCCCCAGATTACCAGCTTAGGTAAGAAAAAAAACTCACTTCAGCTGATCCAGGTCTTTTCTTCCCCCCGGTGAAGGTCACCGAGCGACCTGAGGGAACCGAGGCCGCGCGGCGCGCTACCAGCACTCTAGAGCGTTGCCAAGGAGAAAGATCTTCGATTTACAAAAGAGCAACCGGTTGGCGGTGCATCGCATCCCGACCTGGCAGGCTGGTTCTGGTCCAGCGGGGTATTCCAGGACACCAGCGGGGTATTCCGGGACACCAGCGGCACTATCTGGGCAGCCTGACGGGTTGCCGTACCGAGACGACCGACGCTTCAGAGACTTCGATTCGTCTCGAAGGCTCCGTCGGTCGGGCGTCCTTGGGGTGAGCTGCGCCGTCTGGTTGTAGTGTTGACCGCGGCAAGCCCCTTATCTCATGTGTGTAAAGAGTGCAGGGGAATCGTTTAATGGGTAGGGTCCTGAAAACATCCTTGGGCCCGCGGTCTCACAGTCGCGGACCAGTCCCACATACCCCGCGTGCCCCCTAGGCGCGTAGATCTCGAAGGAGGTTTAACCCCCGGCCGAAAAAAACATTAGGTGACATTGGCGCGTTGCTCTGGATTCGGTGAGCAGCGCGACATCCTCGTCGCGTCAAACTAGACGCGAACTTCACAAATGTAGATACCGACTGGGAAGAAGAAGAAAGGGCTTAAGGTCATACCGAACTTCAGCAATATCAGTACTGTCGATTTCCGTGACAACTGCGCAGACAGCCGGACTTACTTTCGTGTTTATAGTAAATACAGTGAATATAAATGTACATACTTAAAGTTCCGCAGCCAGTCGATGGTCGGTTGTCTTCATTTGAACTCAAGCAAGAATCGCGACGCACGTATAACAATGGCGAAAATTGAATTTACAATTAATGGGAGTTTGTGCAAAGGCAAGTTCATTATTATATAACGACGCCCTAAAGATTGAATTGAATTATTAAATGAGGCAAAAAACGCAACGTCACGTAATCAATTGTTTTTAATTTTAGAATCTTTTAAAGTTTCAATAAATTCGTAATTTTTATTGATAGTTTATTTTTACAATGTGTTTCATAAAAGTCACTTCAATAATACAATCAGAAACAATTTTCTGATATCTGATATCAATGATCTGATACAATCTGAAACAATTTTCTGATTGTATTCGCTGTGTTAACCATAATTAATGACTATGCTAGCAAGCTAACGTAGTTCTCAGTTCTGACATTCAATGTCCACCCATCTAATGCTAAGTGGTTACCGGGGCACAGACATACCGTAATAACCTGTGCATGTACATTTATTAATTTTGCGGGTTTTATTTTTAATACACAATACAGTTGTTTTATCCTGGAAGACGGTCGTAAGCACGTTACCAATTTTTTTTAATTAATTCTTTTTTTTAATACCCTAATACTTCTTGGGATATCAGTATATAATATATTTAAATAAATCGGGAGTTTCTGGGTAAACACTTTAATATGAACACATTTTTTAACTAGGTATTGTATGTATATTTGTTTATATGTAATAGAACCTTTGAACTTCATTCTCACTGACTTCGGGACGTCCGATTAACTTGAAAAGTTTTCGATAATTTTATAAATTCACTCTGACCAAATTATCTCGAGAATAAAAAAAAGATGAAATTATTTGTTACTTCGATTTGTTATTTGAGCGCTTTTTTTTAAACTTCATATATTATTTTTCATTACGTTGATTGGTTAACGAGTTTACGGCCCACCTGATGTTTAGTGGTTACCAGAGCACACAGACGTGAATCCCGCCACCCACTTTAAGACATTAGGTCCAAGTCTCGTCTCAGAGTCAATTATATTTGTATAACCGATGTTCCACTCTTCAAGCCTTCACTTACAATCATTGCTAATACCATGTCATTGGTTGAAAATATTATCTCATAATAAAAAAAAAACGTGCGAAGGCTAGTGGGTAATTTGCCTATTGTGTAACTCGATACGCCCGCATGGAATATGAAATTGTCATAATTTTGTAAAACACCTCAATGTCAACGCATTTATGAATTATAAATTTATTTTGAAAAATTAAATTTTTTGTTAAATTGTTTTGTCATTGCCATTGTTGGCAGACGAGCATACGGCCCATCTGATGGTAAGTGGTCACCGGCGCTCATGGACATCAGCAATGCCAGGGGCAGAGCCAAGCCGCTGCCTACCGTTAAGTACTCTCCGCAAGCCTCGTTTGAAGAAGGACATGTCATAGCGCTCGGAAAACACCGTGGAGAGGAGTTCATTCCAAAGCCGGATGGTTTTTTTTTTTATTGCTTAGATGTGTGGACGAGCTCACAGTCCACCTGGTGTTAAGTGGTTACTGGAGCCCATAGAAATCTACAACGTAAATGCGCCACACACCTTGAGATATTAAAATTAACATTTTAGGCTATTCTAATTTGATTTTTTTATTTTTATTTCTTAATAATAATAAATAAATAAATATTTACTAACAATCACGCCACGTTAACTGGTCCCCTGGTAAGTTCGTAAAGAACTTGTGTTACAGGTACCAGATAACGGAAATAAATGTAATTTTTTTTATATACACATACATATATTTAATATACATCCATAACTCTGGAAAAGACATTTTTTTTTATATTTATCATACAAATATCTTCCCTTGGCGGGATTCGAACCCGCGACCCCCTTGTGTAGTGACCATGTCACTTACCACTACACCAGACGGCTGTTAGATACAATTGGACTATTGAGCAACTCTAGTCCAAAGTAACAATAATATAAAAATATTCATTCTAACGTAATAAAATGAGAATATCGTCAATGTAGTATTAAAGTAAATAACATATGCACTGAAAATAATAACTCAGTCAAAATACCAGTCAGACCTTGATAAAATTTTAATGGAATCGTGTGAGATGCATCTTAAAAAAAAAAGAATCACCAAAAAAGTACAGTTAAAAAACCTCTTCCTTCTTTGAAGTCAGTTAAAAAGGCTAAAATTTGAAAAGCTATGTTTATCATATCCTCCTCGCGTCGTTTCCTCACTGCTGAGTGTCGTGACCATTATATTCGGAACGGTACTTCGATAAGGCTATGCGTCATGATAATCGCCTTATCGTAGCCGCCGCTGACTACTCCCCGAATCCTGATCATGCAGGAGTAAGTCACCGTCGACGCCCTAGACACGTCCTTACGGATCCATCAGATCCAATAACCTTTGCATTAGACGCCTTCAGCTCTAACACTAGGAGCAGGCTTAGGGACCCCGGTAACCGTACTCGTCGAACTCGACAAAGAGTTCGCCGTGCAACCTAACCCATGAATCAGATCGCTGAGTTTCTCGCCGGATCTTCTCAGCGGGTCGCGATTCTGATTAGCTATAGCTGTTAGCAAATCCCACCCCTCCTGGCTGAGCCTTTGCTCGCCCACCTGTCCTGGTGAAACTGGAAAGGCCTCCGGGCCACCAGTAATCCTTCAATCATAAAAAAAAAAAACATTATATGTCGACAGGATTTTGCTCCTTGTAATGACCCGCCAGCGCCTTCGATCATTGGCCGCATGAAAGGCGTTTACCATATAGTGTTTTATTTAAAAAAAAAATCGTTTTGTAAATATCGAACGTTTTCCGGTTAAAAAACAAAAAAAAACACCTGTGTTAACTTTCTCCATTTTTCCACGGCTGAATTGTTTGCGCTACCTATTCTCTAGTAGCCTATTTTACATTTAAATTAAGAAACGCTTCATCTTTTTTTTTCTCCTACCTATGCTGATGGCCTTAAGAGGCTATTTCAGCTCCGCCTTGACGTGTAGGTGAGCTCACGGGACTCAAACCGGAAGTGTTGCTAACACTGGCCCTGGCAAGAGCAGTGTTCCGCAGAGTCTACCACCGGATCGGAACACAACCCACTGAGAAGCTCAGTGGGCTGTGTCTATGGGTTACTTCGCTCGTCGAATCCTTCGTCGTAATCGACGAGCTTGACGAGGACGGTGACCGGTGCTTGAGAGGCCTAAAAGCACCGAGATTGAATCCGGCGGATCCGATAAAACATGTTTTGGGCGACGGCCTCTTTGTGTTGCCCCGTCGCGGTCGTATAAGAAGACGGCTAAACTTATTCACTTTTGTTGCATGCAGGCAGGCAGGTGTATTTGGTAGGCAGCGGCTTGACTCTGCCCACGGAATAGATAAATAAGGTTGGAAAGGCCTTTGCTCTAATTTTGTATTAGAACCAGTGTCGCCGCTTCATCCCCACTATTTTAATTTCTACACATACACATACTGTGATTACAAGTATTTCGCACACAACAAAAACACCCACACATAAATCTCAGGACAGATATTCGTTCGCAAACTAGCACAAAACACCCGTAGGCATACACACTCACACACGCAAAAAGGCAATAAAAATGTTCATACACGCTAGTGCTTGATAAAATCGATATTCTTTATCGATAAATTATCTGATGAATGAATGGAGAAAATGAAACATGAAATAAATATTGAAAAAAAAAACTATTTTACTTTTATTAATTACAAATAGTCACTGTCGCTGGAATAAAACGTATTTGTTAAGCAGTTGGCGCTTGCTATTAATTGCGAATGAATTTTTCAAAACTAAGTGTATTCTGATTTTTTTTATGATAAAATCATTTTCAGTAAAATGTTTAGAGCAAATAGTACTCGTCTTTGTCTCCAGTTTCCTCTACCTGTCACGTCAATCCATTGTTCCCTGGCGTTAGGTTCTTTAGGAAACCTAAAATTTTTAATTTACTGCATAAGTCAAATAGCATTTTACTTAGATTTTAATACGTCTTAGACAATATAGTAAATACCCGTAAATTAGAGGTCTACATGTCCCTTTATATTATACCTTCACTTTAATTCAATGATAATAATTCAATAATAATAATACATATTTATTTTACTCAAAATACGTCTCACTAAGAATATACTAGGTATCATTAATTAAATATAAAATAATGCAAAAATTATCCATGTCAAATGTAAATATAGTCGAGAATTCTGTCGATGATTTTACCACATGGTCACCTCACTATCGACAAACTGCACGGCCAATCAGGGCAAAGGCCGAAATTTCAAAGATTGAAGTGTAGAGAACGCAATGCATGTAGTACATTGGAAGCTGACTTGGTCATTGCGTTCATTGGGCGAGTACACATCGCGCAATGTATGCTATTTATAACTTGCTGCAATAATATTGTTAATGTTTGGAATTTCATAATGCTCAGTATATTTTTATGTTTTAGACAAATAATATTGTAATTAAATGGTAATTTCGACTTACCGATCGAAAGATATACCTCCTCGCTCTATACTTGAGGTCTGATTTTTTGTTTTATAAGTTATAATTGCACAACGGCACTATAAAGCGGAGATCTGTTCGCCCAAGTAGTCCGAAGCGCACTAAACGCGGTGAATGAAAGAATCGGTCGAGTATGTTTGTACAATCATAACTGTGGCACGCTTGCCCCGCCTACATTACCATTCCAAACTTATTTATCTATTCCGTGGCTCTGCCCCTGGCATTGCTGAAGTCCATGGGCGACGGTAACCACTTACCATCAGGTGGGCCGTATGTTCGTCTGCTTACACGAGCAATAAAGAAATAAAAAAGGCTCTCCATCTATGTTTTTTATGACCAATCTGGTGTTAAATGGTTATCGAGGCCCATAGACATTAACAACAAAAATGCTGCTACCCACCTTAAAACATGAATTCTAAGTCTCACTTTGACCGCCAGTCCCATATGGGTGACAGTGGAGCGTATTATCGAAATCAAATATATTAAAATATATTATCTCAAATATAATCTATGTTATTGACAGTACATCGACACAAAACTTATTACGCTTATTGTTAGCAGCTGTCAATAATACGCTCATTCATTGTACAAAAGTATGTCTCTTCTAATTCTTAGCATTTCTGTTTTAGTAAATAAAATATTAGTCAAATATGTAGTATAAAAGTTATCATAAATAATAATAACCAACAATTAAAAATACACAAAATGGGCAGGTAAAAATTATAATAATACCGTATGTTCCATTGGGAGTGCTCTGAAGAATTATTTGAGATGATTCCATCGTCTGGCTTTTACCATCGCACCGCCCGCCACCGGAGTAGAGTTCATCCATACTACCTGGAGCCACTGCGTTGATCCACAGTGCGTTTCCAAATATCTTTTTTGCCACGTACCATCCGGCTTTGGAATAAGCTCCTCTCCACGATGTTTTCCGAGCGCAATGACTTTTCCTTCTTCAAACGAGGCTTGTGGAGAGTGCTTAACGGTAGGCAGCGGCTTGGCTTTGCCTCTGGCATTCCTAAAGTCCATGATAACCACGGTAACCACTCACCACCAGTTGGGCCGTATGCCCGTCTTCCTACAAGGGCAATAAAAAAAAAACAAGCCTATTTTTGACAATTATTGAACTAATTTATTTTTAATTAATTATTAAAATTAATTACTAATTTTCCTAATAGTGGACGAGAGTATCCCTCGATATATGTCGCTAAATGCGTACATCAGATACGTGTGTGGTCTGACCGGGACTAAGGCGATGTGCCGTGAAGGAGGCTGCGGTGCTTGCATCGTCACAGTACGAGCCAAACGGTATCCCAGTGGAAAGACTGAAATATTTTCCGTAAATTCGGTGAGTTAATTATCTTTTTACGCATATTTACTATAATAATATGTTTGAATATGTACTTAGATACTCAAACAGAAAAAAAAACAAAGAGTTATAAGACTTATAAAAAATGGTGATATTTTGTAATGAAGTTCAAATTAAAGAAAATGAAATTAAGTACATCCGTATAGCAACTATAACTTCGCTTAATGAACAATTGTAAATATGTTAAAGTAAGAGATAAAATTTACTAATATTTTTTTTTTTTTTTTTTTATTGCTCAGATGGGTGGACGAGCTTACAGCCCACCTGGTGCTAAGAGGTTACTGGAGCCCATAGACATCTACAACGTAAATGTTTGACCACCCACCTTGAGATATGGGTTCTAAGGTCTCAGTATAGTTACAACGGCTGCCCCACCCTTCAAACCGAAACGCATTAAACTTACTGCTTCACTGCAGAAATGGGCAGGGTGGTGGTACCTACCCGTGCGGACTCACAGGAGGTTCTACCACCATTAACCTTTTTACTTATTTATTTATTTATTTATTCAACTTAATGCACATAAGTACAATGGCGGACTTAATGCCTGCCTTAATAATTATTGTTATTATTAAATTTAACATATTAACTTATTCATTGCAAAAGTAGCGGGACCGACAGACGTTGTCCTTTAAACATGTTTTATATGTGAAAATTCTAACTTTTTGAATAAGTTACAATAATACCGTTCTATTTCTTTTTTTCTCGCAGTGTCTCGTGCTTGTATTTTCGTGTCACGGTTGGGATATAAGGACAATCGAAAGCACTGGTAATAGATTGGACGGGTACAGTGATATTCAGAAACTCACCGCTTGTTTACACGGAACCCAGTGTGGGTATTGCACACCCGGGTGGATTATGCACTTGAATAGGTGAATTTTTATTATGAACTAGCCGTCCGCCCTCGCTTCGCTTCGGAAACATTAAACTTTATTATTGATAGCTGAGTCCCGCGATGTTACCCGCGGTACGACAATAAATGCGGGTGATGCCGCGGGACGAAGCTAGTCTAAAAAATCGGTTGTCTGTAAAGTCGGTTTACTGACGATAGTTGAACGTGACAACGTCATAAGAAAATACTGATGGAATGGTTTCATGGAATGGTTAATTTTATTTGTTTGATAGATATTTTGTATGGACAATTGACACTACATTCACTTTTCACTGAACTTCATACTTGACGAAAACATGTAAATGTATTATTATTGTATAGCAGCTGTCCACGCGGATGCATCGCTCACTCAAGTAGGAGAGAGACAGATGTCGAATGCTGCCGAACGTGGAGGCCGATTGTGCCTCTTTGTCGCTCGTTGCGCGCTCTCGCTTGCACTTCAAGCGTTAAATGGAACGCCTCAGAGCGAGGTAACGCCGCATGAGTCATGTTTTTTCGTGCGTGCAGCCGGCTCCATCGAATTATAAGACGTTGTCACGTCAAAAAGTAGCCTAAATTACTCCTTATATAATCAGCTTCCTATCAGTGAAAGTCTCGTCAAAATCGGTCCAGCCGTTCCAGAGATTAGCCGGAACAAACAGACAGACAGACAGACAAAAATTGTAAAAAAATTAATTTTGGTGTATGTACCGTATACATGAGTCGTCTATTATCAAAGGTGGCAATCGGTGCATTTGGACAATAAAATGTTATTGATATGTCAATACAGATTGATTTGAATATAATCGTCTCCTTCAAAGAATACAGTTCAAAACCTGCATTAAATAAAGTATTAACTTAACCTGTTATTTATCTAAGATGTCGTTCAGAAGAGTTTTGGGACTGCCAATGGAATACAAAGTCAATAATTCGTTTTTTTGATTTACCAAAAATTGTCCAAAAGTCACATTGCCGGTTTTGATAATAGTCGACTCATATATTCATATGCATGTCGTAAAAAGCGGTTATTTCAATACTACAAACATACACTCCAATTTTATTTATATGTATAGATAATTTAAATCACCCATATTTTGATGTTGCCATATTTCAGCTTAAAGGACAAGAATCTCACAATGGCGCAACTAGAAAAGTCTTTTGGGTGCTGCACGTGCCGCTGTACTGGATTCCGTCCAATTCTCGAGATAATCAAATCGGTCGCCATTGATGCTCCACCAAAATTAAGTCAGAGACTTAAAGATATAGAAGAAATTAGTACCTGCGCCAAAAAATGTCAAAGAAAATGTTCTGTTAAGAGTGATTGTAGCGATTGGAGTCTACTAGAAGATTCTGGGAGTGTCACGAAGATTGAATTGGACTTTGGGAAGTACAAATTTTATAAAGTATACGAAATCGTTGATATTTTTGATATTTTGAATAGAGATGGCGTGGATTCTTATATGCTTGTAGATGGAAATACGGGAAAAGGTAAAATTCTCTGGTCAATTTTTATTTATTTATTAAATGTAAAATTTACATTGGCGGACATTGGCGGACTAAGGCATTCTCTACCGGTCAACCAGATAGTGCAGAGTAAATAATGTACCTAGCATTGAAATTTATATTAAACTAGCTGACCCGGCAGACTTCGTAGTGCCTCAATCGATAAATAAAAGACAAAAGGAATCCGTCCGACGGGGGACACATCAAAGGACAAACAAAATTGTTATTTTGATTTTATTCCGAGCATTTTCATATTTATGTACCTTTTAAACCTTCTCTGGACTTTCACAAATAATTTAAGACCAAAATTAGCCAAATCGGTCCAGCCGTTCTCGAGTTTTAGCGAGACTAACGAACAGCTATTCATTTTTATATATTATACTAGCTGACCCGGCAAACGTTGTGTTGCCTTAAATAAGATTTCTAGGGAAATTCTAGTCTAATATATAAAATTCTCAAAAACCTCATTCAACCACATAATATAGTAAGCGGCACGTAAGTTGGCAAGGTTTTGGTGTAGTGGGGGTAATGTCGCGCATAGTGTACATTGCAACAAAAAAATGGTCACTTTTATTGCCCGCATATATGTTAATTTTATTTTATTAAATTTTTTATTTGCCATAATTTATTTTTAAGCTTGTGTGTTTAGAAGAAAGTTAAAGAAAAGAGAGGAATTCGTGAAGTGTGTTAGGTGTTATAAATAAAATACAATTAAAAGTTAAAAAGTTTATTTAAAAAAATATACTTAATATTAAAAATTATGTGTCGCCGTCGTCACTATCATTTTCTAATAGTGCTACCCCTTGGATTAAATTTATGGTAGCACCTGAGCTGGTGGAAGGAGTTGGCTCCTCATCGTCGACATAACGAAGAGTCGCTGTCGTCACTGGCGTAAATAATAAAACGCTCAGTGACTGAATCGATTATAATTATGGTCATTGGTATTT
>NW_021011523.1:1443462-1651918 GCF_003987935.1 Bombyx mandarina
AAATACAATTAAAAGTTAAAAAGTTTATTTAAAAAAATATACTTAATATTAAAAATTATGTGTCGCCGTCGTCACTATCATTTTCTAATAGTGCTACCCCTTGGATTAAATTTATGGTAGCACCTGAGCTGGTGGAAGGAGTTGGCTCCTCATCGTCGACATAACGAAGAGTCGCTGTCGTCACTGGCGTAAATAATAAAACGCTCAGTGACTGAATCGATTATAATTATGGTCATTGGTATTTTGTCCTACCATTGCAAACAAATTTAAAACAAAAATGAAAATGTGGTGTCGTGGGACACCAGGTAGGAACGAAGTTCCTTCGGCTAATGTAGAATCGACACAATTTGCAAAAAAAAAAATCGTGCTCAATTTTATTTTGGTTTTCTTGATTTTTCTCTTAAATTTTGCTGATTAGTTTTTATTTAAGTATAGGAAAGTATTTAGGAAATTCAGCATTTTAGGAAATAATAAATTACGTAAAATAGAAAGAGAATGGATGAGAGAACGAAAAGAAAGAGGGAGAAAGAGAAAGGTATTATACACTACTCGCTTGTGTGTGACTGTCGCGCCTGCGCACGTCTCATTTAACGGTTTTATTCCACGCACTTTTTTCCATTGATTTTTTCCACGGATTTTTTCTTACGTTTTTACTATCACATTTTTTTCAGTTCAGTCGCGCAGCAAAATCCCTATCCCCTCCAAGCCTGCCGTAAGGAACTTCGTTCCAATAACACTCGTAACAAAAACTAAATTTAAAACAATAATAACAACTCGTAACAAAAACTCAATATAAACAAAGGGTTCCTACAACTTTAGTAGGCGCATGTGTAACCGTGAGCGAACGGAACGTGGACGCGGTGCGGGAGGGGAGGGTCGACTGACTCAGCAATCGCGCGCTCGGAACGGTGCTACGTCTTTCCCCGCGTCCCGCTTGACAACCAAAGAGACCTAAAAAACGACTTCTACGCATCTAGCGACTCTTGCCAAGTCACGTGCTGGGGACTATACCTCATACCTCATTACAACCAAAAAAGAAATTAAAAAAAAAAAATGTTTGGTGTGGACAACCCTTATCACTTAGGGATATGAAATATAGATAGTAGCCGATTCTCAGACCTACTGAACATGATTGATACACAAATAAAACCAAAGAAACATGTCTGAAAAATGTATAGTGAGTAAGACAGGAGACCGGCTTCGTCCTCATCCCTACTACGTGATGTTTGCTGGATGAGTGGTGACACCTGACGGGGATAACTGATCGATTGATAGTTGATCAGTAGTCGACCGGCGAGGGCAGGAGATCAAATTGAATTTAAAAAAAAATCATAAATAAAGGAACTTGAAATTATAAACTCTGAATAAGAATTTATCGTACTACAATTATAATATTTGATTGGCATCTTGCAACCTTATTGAGGATCTGTGCATAGAATAAAAAAAAAAAACGGGATGGAAAAATAGGGGTTGATCCTATAAGAGTGAAAATTGAGAGTAATATATTTTTTTTTACTTTAAGTCATGACAAAATAAAAAATAAAATCTTGCCAAAAAATTTAAAATTTATAATTAACAAATAAAAAATAGGGGTTGATCGTAGAGGGGTGAAAATTTAGGATTGTATGTATTTTTGTACGTTGTATCATAAAAAAATAGAAATTAAAAATTTTGTCTAAAAACCAAATAAAAAATTTTAGGGGTGAACTACCCCTAACATTTAGGAGGATGAAAAATAGATGTTGGCCGATTCTCATAGATACCGGATAAGCACAAAAAATTTCATCAAAATCGGTCAAGCCGTTTCGGAGGAGTATGGCAACGAAAACTGTGACACGGGAATTTTATATATTAGATATAGATTACAAATACATTCACAAAATACATAAGTGTAAATATATATGTATGTATAACTTACATACATATAACTATATAGTAATTTTACAGTTAATACAATATTCAAAGGAATAATAAAATCTTTTAGAGATAGTTTTATGTGTTATTCCTTTTGCAATCATCGAGCACCGAATCGAATTTCAAGCCACCTGTGTCAATTAAATGCCTATTTAATATCATTCACGACATTTCCTGTCTGCTTTAGGTATTGTAGAAACATTTGAATACGAAAGAGTTCTAATAGATATTAGTGACGTGATGGCACTTAAGACTTTCAAAATCGACCAAAACCTCATTCTTGGTGCGAACGTGTCGCTTGAAGATTGCATTACCATTTTCACCGAAATATCTAAAACTGAGTCTGACTTTGAATATTTGGATGAAGTCGTCAAGCATTTTGAATTAATCGCACATATACCCGTAAGAAAGGTGAGTAAATTGTTATTTTATACCTTATTGTTGCGGAGACAGGCGCTTTATTTCAAAGTAATCCTGACTCGTTGTTTTGTTTTTTTTTTTATGACATCAATTACAAAACTTGAACTATAAAAATACATTTAATACCGTTATCAATCCAATACTTGTTTTTCTACAGGCGTAATTTGAAATGCTTTTGTTATTATTATCTGATGGCAAGGTAAAATATTTCAACGAGCATTTTGCTCAGTGAACGGACGGCCGTAGATTAATGCAAGATTTCTTAAATTTCATGATGATGATGTCGTCCGATTTCGGCCTCGGCGACTGTATTTACCACTAACCTACCTATTTCTGCCGTGAAGCAGTAATGCGTTTCGGTTTGAATGTTGAGGCAGGTTCCCTACTCTGACCGGGTTCTGACTCCGGACGGAGATCGGACGTCCGGTGTAAGAGTGCAGGGGAGTCGTTCAGTGGGTGGGCCCCTTTTCAGAGCGTTCCTGTACTTTAGGTACCGGCTACCGCGTTTTCGCTTACCGTACTGGAGTTCTGAATAGAAGATGGGCTTCGCCATTCTACTTTCTGACATTCGAAACACATGGCCGTACCACTACAGCTGTCGCTTTATCAGATACATGTCAGTGTCTCTGCTTGCTTCAGGACATTGGTGGTAGGACCTCTTGTGAGTCCGCGCGGGCAGGTACCACCACCATGCCTATTTCTGCCGTGAAGCAGTAATGCGTTTCGGTTTGAAGGGCGGGGTAGCCGTTGTAACTATACTGGGACCTTAGAACTGACATCGCAAGGTGGGTGGCGCATTTACGTCGTAGATGTCTATGGGCTCCAGTAACCACTTAACAGCCGGTGGGCCGTGAGTCTGTGAGCTCGTCCATCCATCTAAGCAAAAAAATAAATATTATGTTTCTGACGCAGTCAGGTCTTCTGATTTTCATGATCTCGCAGACATTTGAGATGAAATTTGTCGAGTGTATGAATGTGCCTATAATTCAAGACCTAGGTCTAGAAAAAGAATACTGGAGGTTGAACTGGAGGGAGAAAGCTTGAGAAATTTAATTAACCACGAAACTCAGGGATAAGGTTTACCGTTAAAAAATGCAATCACTAACCGTCTAGAAGAATGCCCTTATTTGAAATTATCGTTAGCGCGATTCAGGTTTTAAGTTTTTGTAGGATTCCTTCTATAGTATGTTAACAAAGTTGAAAATGCCAGAGTTCTAATTATTGAAGTGTTACACGTTTGAATTCCTACTCTTACAGATCGCATCTTTAGCAGGTAACTTAATGTACAAACGTGCGTATCCCCAGTATCGATCCGATGTCTTCCTACTGTTTGAATGCTTAGGAGCAGAGATGACAGTTCGTAAGTAAAATCCGACTGCGAAATGCAGCTAGTTAATCTTTCTTAACCGTTCATTTCTTTCTTTCAGCAATGTTGCATTCAATAATAGTTTAGAACGTATAACAAACCTTCCTCATATCATATAAATCAATCTCGTTAATATTTTTTGTCTTCAATAGAACTCCATTTCCGTTCAACATTAGCGAACAAAATTTATCACGAGTAGTAAATTTTAATTAACAATTTATCATTTAATAATCTGTAATTTATTTTTTAATTTATTAGACGCCCGTGCTCTGAAATATAGACATATTATTTAATTTTAGTTAAGCTGACTGAGAATGTGTTCGATATTAAACATTTTATGATTGATTTTGATTTTCAGAAAATAGCAAGGGTAACACATATACTCTGAGATTGGAGGAATTCTTGCACCATGATATGCAGGGAATTGTTATTGTTAATTTCATGCTTCCCCCACTTAACAAAACAACACATCTGTTTAAAAGTTACAAGGTACTTTAAAATTATTACCTGATATATAAATTTGTGGTTGAGCTACAGAAGTAGTATCTAACAAATGAACTATATGTGATTCTAATGCTAACTCTTTAGTCTTTTTGCCTTTTCCAATAAAGCACTCTGTCTTAAAGTTGACCTGAACCATGACTGGACTAACACGCTTGTTTTTCTTTGTTTGTATACTTTAGAATTTTTGTTTTTCAAAACTTAATTAAATGTGCAAGGTTTTGTTTTCTAGATAATGCCCCGAAGTCAAAACGCAATGGCTATAGTCAATGCTGCTTTCTTAATGAAGCTGGATTCGAAAAACAATGTTCAAAAAGCATCTATTGTGTATGGGAACATAAGCTCAACATTCGTTCACGCTCTTCACACCGAAGAATATCTGACAGGAAAATGTCCATTTAGCAATGAAACATTGCAAGGAGCTATCAAAACTCTAGACGGAGAATTGGTGTCTTCAGATAACCCAGCCGAAGCGTCGCCCGATTGTAGGAAGAAGTTGGCACTTGGACTGTTTTATAAGGTACTAGCGACCCGCCCTCGCTTCGCTTCGGAAACATTAAAACACACATGAAACCAAAAAAATAAAATAATTTTTTTTTTAAAAAAGTAGCCTATGTTCAACAAGGACAATGTCGGCTTTTAATGGAAAAATAATTTTTCAAATCGGTCCAGTAGTTTCGGAGCCTATTCGAAACAAACAAACAAACAAATCTTTCCTCATTATAATATTATAGTATAGACTAAATATGAGGACTGGATTAAAACCAATCAAATTGCTTTCAAATAACTCCGAATACCCGTTAAGTAATTTAAGAATTAATTAACTATTGCCTTTCCACTCGAAACCTTCGTTTTAAGGATGATTTGCGCAACTGTAATTTATATTTTGTAGAATATTTGTCCCTTTACTAATTATTATATTATTTTTTTAAGGTTAAAATTAGTACATTTACTATTATTTAATTTAAGCATTTGTTTCAGTTTATGTTAAGTATCTGCCCTACCGCCTCTACAGAGTCTATTTATAGATCTGGAGCAAATATATTCACAAGACCAGTATCCGAAGCAACACAAGACTATGTGACTGATTCCTCTTTGTATCCCTTGAATCAACCTGTTCCAAAATTAGAAGCATTGATACAATGCTCTGGAGAAGCTCGATATGTCAATGACCTTCCTCCGCAGAAGAGCGATGTTTTCGGAGCTTTTGTGCTTTCCACCGTCCACAGTGGAGAAGTTGATAAAATTTATGAAAACGAAATCCTGGTGAGTCTTTTCAAAGAAAATTAAAATTCTGTATGTATTAAAAGATTAAGTAGACTGGCACAGATTATTTGAATATTTTTTATACTTTAAGTAATTGGATAATAAGGGATTGTTTTTAAAAATTATATTATTCGAAAATATTCGAATCATATAAATGGCCTTAACAGGCATATAGTATAAATTGCTTGATAGCGTTTATTGAAATTCAGTTATCAATTTCAGGAAATAGAAGGAGTGCTAGCAATTTACACAGCTAAAGATATTCCAGGTGAGAATACGTTCATAACGCCCGGATTACAGCTTCAAACCGATAAAGAAGAGACGCTAGCGACCATTATCAAATACTTTGGACAGCCCATAGCTATAGTTGTGGCTGAAACCGAGGAATTGGCGGCTGCGGTTGCGAAAAAAGTACGCGTCGATTACAAAAATACAAAAAAATCAGCCCCCGTTATTACCATAGATGAAGCTAAGAAAGACAGTTCAAGATATATAGCAGGAGAAGGAACTTTGGAGCCAACAAGCAAAGGCACGGATGTAACGAAAATCATAAAGGGAGTGTATGAAATCGAAGCGCAATATCATTACTATATGGAGCCGCTAACGTGTGTGGTTCAACCTGTTGACGATATGTTTATGGTATATGATTCGACGCAGTGGATGGAAATGACTCAAACGGCCATAGCCCGATGTTTGAATATTGGTCAAAGCAAGTAAGTTAAGATTTTGGAACGAAGTTCTTTATGGGACGATGCGGAGGGGTACCCTCACCGGGAAAAAACGTCCGTAACGTAAGATTTTTATTAGTAATGTACACAGTGTATGACTTAACTTTGTAATAACGTACCAAAAATGACATATTTTTTTATGATTCATTGACCACAATCTCAGAGCATTCGTTTGCGCAATACACTAACTCTTATGCAAACAACCGTGAATGAAGTGTACCACAATAAGTTCGCACTCTACCGAATAACCGTGGGTTGTTGCGAAACCTCCAGTTTTATTTTCTTTATACCCCGAATAGAACTTAAAATTAATATTTTTATAATAAGGAACTTCGTTCCTATCCGGTGTCCCACGACACCACACATTTTTTTTCTTTAGTTTAGAACTTTCTTTTGAGGAAGTTCCACTTGCATTTGAATGCCCTTAAAACAATTCATCAAAACATACTTTTGATATGAAATTCCACATTTGTTTTCTCATAACAGCTTTTCGTTTCTCAGAATTGTAGTAAAAGTTCCAAGAGTAGGGGGTGCGTTCGGCGGTAAAATTACTAGAAACGGTCAAGTGGCAGCCGCGTGTGCGTTGGTAGCGTCCAAACAAAACCGGACTTGTCGATTCATATTGCCTCTACAAACCAATATGAGTATTGCAGGAAAGAGATTGCCTTGCCAATGCGAATATGAGGTTAGATTAGTACACTAATTATAGTATTGTTTTGCATGATTCATTAAGCTAGAATGATACCTATTGAAGCACGAAATACTAAATTCAATAATGTAATGTCATCTCGTAAACTGGTTTCAAATTATTTTTGTTCTACAGAACAATATTCCGTTGCAATTAAATGATTCCCTAAATTCAGGAAAAACAGGATGGTAGCTACCCGTGCAGGATCACGATACGTACTACTATGCAAATCTAATCTTTCATCTTTATATAATATTTAATGCACTATTCTTTATTATATATTGATATTAATGACTAAAAAATAATAAAAGTAATAAGATATTTCGTTTAAAATTCCTAACTTTGCAAATTTTTATAGTTATTCGCGAAATACAATCTGAATCACAGCTTAGCATAGGAATTACTTGCTGATTGAATTTTGAGATAGGTCAATAAAATATTAACCACTATAACTCATGATCTAGGTCGGAGTGAATGACGACGGCAAGATTCAATATCTCAACGCTACTATAGTTGAGGATGCAGGATGCTGTAACAACGACAATGTCACATCTTACACAAGCTCTAGTTTTGGCAACTGTTACGATATATCGGGTTATACCCTGAATACCGCTACAGTACTTACTGATTTGCCATCAAATACTTTCTTTAGGGCACCCGGTAAGTAATTTTTGTGGTTTTATTGTGCAGACGTATCGAACTGTTGGGTTTTATAAATCGTCGCAGTCTAAGCTAATATCGATTGACACGCACCTATGTTAGCTATGAGTTCAAAACCCAGAGATAGACACCTAATTTTTTTGAGGAAAATGTACCTAATTGAACAATGCGAAAAAACTATAAACATGGGTCATTACCCATGTTTATAATTACATCATTATGTAAGATCCTAGTCAGTGGTCGTGGCCTAAAGGATAAGACGCCTGGTGCACTCATATCGATCAATGCGATTATCCCCGTGTTCGAATCTAGCAGCCACGGACCGATTTTTTTAGAGCACGTGTATGTATACATCACAAAGTAAATGAGACAGGGCCTCATGTAGAGCACATGTGCTTCAAATTTCATTAACTGAAACCACCTCGAACGCAACTCCATGATGATGCTTATGGTAGGATACTTCTTTTGTCGAGCATAATACTTCTAAATCAAACCGTTAATATTTCGTTTCCTTTATAAATTCTTGTCTGCACAGGTGCTTGCGAAGGAATCGCCTGCATAGAACACATAATGGAGCACATAGCGTTTGCGGTTAAAAAAGATGCAATCTCAGTTCGTCTAGCTAACATGAAAGCAAATAACACTGACATTCCAGAAATGATAGAAACTTTGAAACAAGATGTTGATTATGATAAACGTTGTGCCGACATCCAGCAATTCAATAAAGACAATCGCTGGGTCAAGCGTGCTATAAAGATCAACGTGATGGAATTCCCTGTAATCTATTACGGAAATTTTACTGTAATGATCTCTATTTATCGCATGGACGGAACAGTTACGATAACGACAGGAGGAATAGAAATGGGTCAAGGGGCAAATACGAAGGCCGCCCAAGTTTGCGCCAACGCCTTAGGTATTCCTTTGGACGTTATCAAAGTTATCTCGCACTACTCATTCGTTGCTGCGAATGATGTTTTCTCTGGATCGAGTATCACAACAGAAAGCATTTGCTACTGCATTTTAAAGATATGCGAAACGTTTGATAAAAGATTTGCTCCAGTTAAGTCGCGCAAGCCACAAGCCACTTGGTTGGATATCGTGAAATCAGCTGCTGAAGAAGGAATAGAATTGACGTCCTGCTATATGATGAGCGATAAGGATGAATCTCTTAGTGGATACAGTGCGTTTGCTGTATCGATTGTCGAAATACAGTTGGACGTGTTGACGGGGAGGTTTCAAATGTTGAGAGTAGATTTATTGGAGGATGTTGGAATGAGTGTGAATCCTGCTGTTGACATCGGTCAGGTAAGCTTTAATCAGTGGGATCTATTCGATTCCGACGTCACTATATCTTCGAAAACGGAGGAGGAAAATATATAAGTAAATCTACAGTAGTTTTTACGGATGTTCCGTTATAACTACTGAACCATGCATCCGATTGACTTGAAACTTGGTATCCACGTAGAAAATACATGTACTTAATGGATAGGTTAGTTTTTATACAAGTGTTGGACTCCCTTCACTAGTTGCGGGGGCGTAAATGACGAGAATCTTTGTGGGGGTGAGAAATAATAATGTTAATATTAAATGCCCAGCGAAGCGGACGAGTACAGCTAGTTTGTCTATAAAAGTTTTTCTTTCTTTGTTTTATTTTGAGATCTAGTTACACAACAAATCCATCGAATTATTATTACATTGAAATGAAATTTAAATATTTACTTCTATTAAAAAACACATTTTTATTAGGTCGAAGGAGCCTTCATTCAAGGTGTGGGATACTTCACGTGCGAAAAGCTAGTGTATGACAAGGCAACAGGCAAACTACTGACGAATAGATCGCTGACGTACCACGTTCCTCTCTGCCAGGACATACCGATCGTTTATAATGTGAAACTGAGACACAACCAGAAAAATACAAAGGGTGTATTGGGAGCTAAAAGTGTGTTTGGATTATATTTTTATTTAATTATATTTAGCCCGCTCCGGCTCTGCTCGGATCTTTAACAAAAATTTCAACGATATATATACATATATATATTTGCCCACCTGATGTTAAGTGGTTACTGGAGCCCATAGAAATCTACAACTTAAATGCGCCACCCACCTTGAGATATAAGTTCTAAGGTCTCAGTACAGTTACAACGGATGCCCCGCCCTTCAAACCGAAACGCATTACTGCTTCACGGCAGAAATAAGCAGGGTGGTGGTACCTTCCCGCGCGGACTCACTACCACGAGTAAACAACCAGTATTTGACGTTGTTTTATTTTTTTAAATAAAAGAACTCTTATTGCGGCATAACTATAATAGTTAGACATATGCTATCCCGACACTTTTTGTAAATAATGTGTTCTACAAAGTCGTAGTACATTATTTTATTCTATCATGAATAGTTTTCGCAGGGCACCCGATAAAGAATAGTTTAAGTAATTTTTTACACCTCGGGTTACATTATTAGAGTTTTAGTAAGGATCCCTAATTTTTTTCAAAAAATATTATAGCCTATGTCACTTGTGAATAGTGTAACTTCCAAACAGTGAAAGAATTTTTCAAATCGGTTTAGTAGTTTCGGAGCCTATTCAATACAAACAAACAAACAAATCTTTCCTCTTTATAATATTAGTATAGATAGATGGCGTTGTAATCAGATGAACATACGATCCAAAGGATGGTGAGCAGTCAATGTCCCTCGTTAACACCAGTAATGCCAGTCGCACAGCCAAGCCGCTGCCAAAATTTAATTCTTTAAACTTTTATACGATTATACGAAACGATTATAATAATAGCAATTATTTATTTAATGTGTACGTGAATGAGTGAGTGTGTGTGATATCAGGGATTGGGTTTTTAAATTTAAACATAAATCTACATTTAAACTATTTAAAATGCGATGTTCAATGAAACAAGTTTGATTAGCGTATATTTGTATTTAATTCATTAACAATGACTTTAATTTGTGCATTTTCTAATATATATATTCTTGTAATTAAATTTAGAATACCCATTTAAACAATGGGTAATCTTAGTTCTATTTTTAGGTGTATAATAATTACGCTAAGTATTACTTGTGCGAGTCTAATATTTATTGTACGTTGTTATTCGTTCACCGTTGAAGTCTTTCGTGAACATATTACTGGTGATAAGACCTCTTGTGAGTCCGCACGGGTAGGTACCACCACCTCGCCTATTTCTGCCGTGAAGCAGTAATGCTTCACGGCAGAAATAGGCCCCACCCTTCAAGCCGAAGCTTGAAGGGTGGGGCAGACGTTGTAACTATACTGAGACCTTAGAACTTATATCTCAAGGTGGGTGGCGCATTTACGTTGTAGATGTCTATGGGTCCCAGTATCCACTTAACCCCAGGTGGGCTGTGAGATCGGTCACTCAGCTAAGAAAAAAAAATTGTGTTAAGTATGTACATATTTCATATGAAAAATTATACATGCCTGTAGGATTCGAATACTTGCACAGTAGCATTGCCTCTTACGAGTACACCGAGCGCCTTATCCTTTATCTAAAGGATCTATCCTTATCCTTTATCTAAAGTCACTAGCTAGGCTATCTAGCCTAACTAGTGACTGAAAGCCGACTTAAAAAAAAAAAAGTAGCTGTCGTATTTTTGGGGGAAGCGGAAGATTGGATCGGCTATTTTTGTAAAGTAAATCGGCGCATAGTTAATACAAATCGACGGTCCAAGCGTTCCGAACACACCATATGTAGATGTGGCAGCTTATCTTGAAATTGTCAAGCGCATGGTAAGAAATAGTGTTCTTAAATTTCAGCATGTGGAGAAATGGGTATATGTACTGCTCACGGTATAACCCTGGCGCTCCGAGAATGCATCATGGCATCTAGAATCGATTCTGGTTACGATTCAACCCAATGGATTACAATTCGTAAGTTAAATTAATAACTTTTTGACCGACTTCAAAAAAAGAAGTCGTTCTCAATTCGAGTCTATTTTATGTGTGGTTAGTTCAGAACTTTGTTTCGGGGTGAACTGATTTCGGTGATTTGCTATTTGACGGCTGCTGCTTTTCACGTGACTCCATTCCAATTTTATCATGTGACCAGTAGTTTTTTAGTTACCCTTGATAATACATATCGAGGTGTGAAAAATCGAGGGGGTTTAAGCTTCATACGCGTTATTTATCTTTCTAATTAAAGGTCCGTTATATTTGTTATTAGCATCAACAATTCCATGTTTTAAACTTTAGTTATGTTTACCCCATTCAAATAGCTGAAGAAGTTTTTTGTCATGATATTTTTTATCTCATTCTATCTCTTTAATACTTCTTTCTACCTCTTTAAACTTTCAATGTAAAGTTAGAACAATGTCGCTTAAACCAAATAGCTTTTCAGCCCTCGATATATAACTGACTTTAATAGAATTATGTTGTCCGTGCAGTTTGGGTCATAAAAAATCGGAGCGGTGAAGCGAGTATTTCGTTCTCTCTTCCACTCACTAGCCTTATGAACGGGCATATAATCGACTATGTTGATGATAATAATATTCTCATTTTATTATTGCGAAGTCGATTGTCTTTTGTTAAAATTTTACGTTGTTATTTATCATTTATCTCAGTACCAAGGATGTTCTTGAATTCGGTTGTATTTCATTTTGACTTTCGATGGTCACGTTCGAGCGAACGATTTAAAATGTTTTAACAATGAAATTCTATATCCAAATAATCTAATGTAAAAAAAAATGGACTTATTTTTTTCAGCTGTCCCTTATGACACAGAAGCAATATTAAAGGCCTTGGATGTCAAGTTAGAAGAGTTTGTCTTCACCGCCTCTGACTAGGATAAGCAAGTTTTAATTGTTGTTAAAATGAGTGAAATTGTTGTATTAAAAAAAAATCTATTCAATTGTTTAGACAATTTTTTTTAGCCCCTAAAGGCCATTTATAACTTACGTCACAGGAACTTAGGACTTTTTAACCCTCCCCTCGTCTTTGTCACATTTTTAAATCCCCACCCCTAGGATGTGACGTCACACCATTTTTAATCTCATGCATGTATTTAAAAATAATAACAAAATATATTTTGTTTCTCATTTTTGGTAATTAAATATTTAATAAACTCTTCATAAAGTCAAATATTTCAGGTAACAGAGAAACCAAACGACTAATTTAGTTAGTATTTCAGTGTTTTAAATTTTAACACGTGACGTCACAAAACTTTTGCCCCGTTTTCACAAAATGTGACTTTCCGGTGATATTCTCTCCTCCTTTAACGTGTGACGTAATTTATGGATGACTTTGTTGTTTATATGAATAAAACTTTTTCCAGTTATTTTGCTGTTTTTATTTATCTATTGCGTAGGTGGGTGGACGAGCTCACGGCCCACCTGGTGTTAAGTGGTTACCGGAGCCCATAGACATCTATTACGCATTACTGCTTCACGGTAGAAATAGGCAGGGTGATGGTACCTACCCTTGCGGTCTAACAAGACGCCCAACCACCAGTAAAAAAGTTTCTGTTTTTTGGGAACTCATCATCAGAAGTCATAAGAACCTTCTAATTACAATGATACACAAAAATTCTTTAATACGTTTATTCCCGCATCGTCAAACAAAAGAATGGTCGTAAATTGCCTTATACAAAATGTTCACTTTAGGTCTAAAACACGAGGTTGATAAACTTAAAAACCAAAAAGAATTTTAATGAAAAATTAAAAGTGGAACTAATCACATAAATACATAGTATGATGCTCTTATTATCAAAAGACGATAAAAGTTGAATGAATAAAGTAATCTTAGTTTTTTTTTATTTACTGTAAAATATACACAATCCTACATATAACATGTAATATTATATAAACAGTTACGTGTTGTGCAAAAAGTGCGATCCAAATATAATTTTATTTACTACATAGCGGACTACGCTCCACTACATGGCAACACCCAACTTTAGTTTTTATACCATAACTGTCATATTTTTAAATTTCGTATTTATATGATCAAAAATCAGTATGTATATTATTTATTATCTGTGATGGAAACCTTAGTTGAACGAAAAGTCCCTTCAATTGGTTTAAAAACTAAAATTGTGGGTCACGCTCAGCACCAATTGGCCTTTGAAAGCGGATTGGTCAAATTACAAAACTAGACAGTTACATTTGAAGTTTTTTTTAAATTATTTTTAATCTATGGTCAAATAGAAAATTTGTTATTGTTTTTAAGTCTATTATTTTTTATCAACAGCCTATTTCGTTGTTAGAAGACGTGGTTACCGTAGCTTAGGCCGCGCTAAGGACTCTTTTCGTGTGAAGAAGGAAAAGCTCTTGTGGCTGAAAAGTGTAGTCCACACTAGAGGGTCCATTATTAGCACATTCAATTTCTGCGCGTTTCTTTTGCATTCAAATTTGTAACTGTCTACGTTTTCGATATTCCTGCCTCTAAATAAATTATTATGACATAACTTATTCCTACAACTATTTAGTTGCCGTTTCATTTAGCATTTAGCTTTTCCCATATATTTTTTATTTGGCTATTCATTTACACACAACAAAGGAAATTTACTTCTAAAATATACTTCAATATACTATTCTGTTTGATGTAATACTTACAACACTTTATTTCTGTATGTAGAATTAAAATAAATATATTGACAGCGTCTTTGGATTTGACACAAACTTTTACAATATCATTCGTTCTTATTACTCTCGAATTGTAATTCTGTGTAACAAATATGAAAAGATATTGTGCGTAATAAATATATTATGTAGTAATAAAAAAAACCCTTCTTCATTGTATGTAAACATAGAAAAAAAAATTGTGAAGTTGGTAACATTATCTTTGTTATATTTAGAAAATGGTAGAAAATTTAATCATCCATTATTATTATTATGATAGCTAAATTGGATGACCAAAAAAATACTCTTGTTTGCAGGAGGTTCCGTGATGATACTAAGACTAGAAATAATTTCATATTCCTCATAAGACTATCTACAAAAAATAAATATAAATTGCGCAGAATTAAGAATCCATACTATTTCTATTAGGATAGTTGTTAATTCACCACGGATAACCCCGAAATAATTTAGGCAAAAATATACAAAAAATATTTTCTATTTACATTTATTGTGGTTCGATTCAAAACGTCTACGGTCTGACATTGGAATATCCAAACGTAATGAAATTTCAATCTTATTTCGATTCACAAAAAGTACACATGAGATTTCATACAAATTTTAAATTCTATTGAAAACTTTCATCACTTTTCTCGAATGCGCTCGCTACAGTGACGCGTACATTACCGCTCCGGTTCGGCGCATCTAAATTCTAAAGCGTATAAAACGCAACACGTATTAGAAACACGATATCACCTCTAAAACGTTATCTAAGGTTATTTTAGAACATTTCTTGGCATTACCTAAACAGTCGATAGTGTCGATATATTCGTCTCTGTCGCTCTTACAAATTTACTACAAAGGAGCGAAGAAGACGAATATATCTATGAGTTTTCATTATTAGGTCGTGCATTGTAAAAAGATTCAGATCAAACTTATATCCTAAACACTTATTTAGAAATTTGTCATATTCGTTGATGATCTTATATTTATGAATCAGTCGATCGATTTTATACAAAGATCTCATTGCAGATCTTACGAATTAATTGAGATAACTCATTTTAATTAATTTTGTCTCACTAATTTAATGTTTGTCACTTACAATAAATCAATTTTATGATATAATTAGTTAATTATGAATATCGAGAGAGATAATTGTGAGTATTTACGTTTGTCATTAATTATGTTTGTTTGTTTAAAAAATATTATTATTTTTATTAAGAAATGAACAGTTAAGTGATATAAATATAAGAATTATCAAAGTAAATTAATTACCTAGCTTACGGTAAAACAAAAGAAAATAAAAATATCTATTATAATTTTGAAAAAAAAATAACATGGTTTATAATTAATTCTTGTTCCAGATAGTCCATTGTCCCTGGTGTAAAGTAGTTTACTTATTTAACTTAAAACTAACTTACAATAAAATTAAATAATAAATCGAAAGAAATGTTATTATAAAATTATTATAATAATTATCTATTAGAGTAAATTCAGATATAATCTCGATTATTTGAAGCTAAAAAATATGAGGTAATCGATAAACTAACTTCGTTTTTAATTTCGATTGTCTTAGTTGTATTTCTGATGGAATGATATCATTATGTTTGCTGTACTAAATTCTGGCAAATGACTTCTACCGCAGACGACAATTTGACTTATTTTTTTTATGAAAACTAATTTCATACAAATGATATTTAGATCTGGATAGACACGAGAACGGCTGTGTAATGTTAGTCGTGAGCACCGTGAGCATCGTGAGCTCACGCGACCCCGGTGTCTTGTGTGTGGCTCCTCTTCTTCTCGCTTCTGTGGTGGTCGGGCGTCGACTTGAGTATGTCGGGCTGTCCGTGGGACAGCACCCGGGCGTCGGCGTGCGGGTTGAAGGTGGAGGCGTGGGAGCTGAGCGTGAGCGTGGCGTTGCGCTCGGAGCCCAGCGTCATGGTGGTGGCGTGCGAGTTGAGCGTGTGGTGCGCGTGCGCGTGCGGGAGCGTGGAGGGGTTGGAGTGCGGGAGGGTGGAGGGGTGTTTGCGCACGGAGCGGTGGCTGCCGTGGCGGGAGAGGGACAGCTGGGGCGTGCACGTGGCCGGGTTGCGGAGCAGCGCGTTCTTGTAGTCCGCTATCAAGTGAGTCAGCTCGGCCATCTGGAAATTGTATTGACTATTAAATGGCTGAAAAACTCTTATTCAATATCAACTAAATATAATTCAATTCGAATTTAATTTGAATTAAAATTTTTGAAAGCAATTAATTTTACCGGATCTTTATAATCTATTTATATAAAAATAAATTGCTGTTCGTTAGTCTCACTAAAACTCGAGAACAGCTGGACCGATTTGGCTAATTTTGGTCTTGAATTATTTGTGGAAATCCAGAGACGATTTAAAAGGTACATAAATATGAAAATGCTCGGAATTAAATAAAAAATAACAATTTTGTTTTCCATTTGATGTGTCTCCCGTCGGCGTCGGACGGATTCCTTTTGTTTGTTTTAATTTTATTTTATGCAAAAGTTTAGGTCTTTTATTTATCGATTGAGGCACTACGAAGTCTGCCGGGTCAACTCGTACAATAATATATGATATTATTGATCAGAAGACAGCGGAATGCGACTTCGACCTCCGGAGCTTATTACAATTACTTCCTACGATCAGTCTGTCTGTTATTATCTTTGTAATGAACGACTGCTTCGCGGCAAAATTATTATATTAATTAGCTGCTATTCCACCACCATGGAGATATATAGTTTTAAACGTGTTTGTCGATTCTACGTAATCACTCACTTTAAGTTTATTGAGGCTGATCAGCATCTTGTGCACCGGACTCGTCGCGTCTTCGCCGTCAATCAACATCATGAGATCGTCCTGGAGAATATACAACCAATATAGCGGCAGGTCATGTTGTAACTTTGAACAATTCTAAGGCCTATTACACAGCGGCTTGGCTCTGCCCCTGGCATTGCTGAAGTCCATGGGCGATGGTAACCACTCACCATCAGGTGGATCGTATGCTCGTCTACCTAAAAGGGCCATAAAAAAAATGAGCTCACGGTCTAAGTGGCCACAATTGTCCATAGACATCAGTGCATGAGTGCAACCAGCCTTGACACATGAGGTTTCAATCGTATAGTACAACGGTTCTCCCACCCTTCAAACTGGAAGGCATTACTGGTTCTCGGCAGAAACGAGCCGGCTGATGGCACCCACCCCTGCAGACTCTAGTCGCTGTACCAGGGTCGAGCTGTGTGATGTTTGTCTCGTCAGGTTTTGCTTTTATCTTGTTTAACTCATTAAATTGTTTAAGTGTCGCGAAACAGTAAAAAAAATTACCAATTTTCGGCAATTACGAGAATGAAATATTTTTTAACAGCTATGAAAAAAAACTTATAGGATCGCAGGGTATAACATATTTGCTTTATATCCCGGCCGCTAAGAGGAGGCGTTCGTGGCAAGTCTTTGCGACAGATGAACTAGTTTTGAAAGCAACAACGTTGAAGTTACGTAGAAAAGGTCTTATCACTTATTTACCCTACACGCGAATGATATTATTGAGAAATAAATCATAACGTCAACAAAAATTGTTTGTCTTGAATTTCGTGTTGGATCATATTCTGTTGACGATCGGACAATAACGTCGTTATCACGGCCCACCTGGTGTGAAATGGTTTTCGGAGCCCATAGACATCTACAACGAAAATGCCGCCACCCACCTCGAGACATGAGCTCTAAAGTCTCAGTTTTTACAGTACACCGGCTGTCCCACCCTTCAAACCGAAACTAATTACTGCTTCACGGCAGAAATAGGCGGGGTGGTGGTACCTACCCGTGCGGGGTCACAAGACGCCTTACCATCAGTAATTACGCAAATTATAATTTTTGTGGAATTGATTTTTATTACACTATGGTTATTCCTTCATCGTGCAAGTCATTCGTCACCATTTGTTAAGTGCGTATTTCATAAAAAAAATTGGTACCCGTCAGCGGGATTCGAACACCGGCACAGTCGTATCGCTAGATGCAAATACACCGGGCGTCTTATCCCGCAGGCCGAATTCAAAGTCGGAGACTTTAAAGTTTATCATTACACATATTCAGGCATTTAAACTACGTACAGCACTACACCCTACCCGTGCGGACTCACAAGACGCCTTACCACCAGTGATGTGACAAACGAATATTTTTTACCTGTAATCCACCAAAGAGTCCGATAGAGGTGAGCGCGTATCGACCTATGACGGCCATGGAGGCGAGCTCCAGCACCGTGACGCCCTCCTCGGACACCGCCAGCCACACCATAGACAAGTCCGGCTGCTTTATCTGAAACAGTCCAGTCATTACCTAGGTATTTTTGATGGGGATTTTATGACCTGGTAACTAAGACCTTTAAGTCATGTCTTATTTATTACATCGTCTCAAACTTTTTCGTCTGTGTGTTGCATGTCGTGTGACGGTCGGCCGCGATGTAGGAATAAAGTGAAAGGCGCTCGTCAGAGCAGCCAAGACCAATATGGCGGCGCCTATAGTTCGCAGCAGCTGACCGTGTAGTGTATAGACTATTACTCATTTGTGCCAGTGCTCCACGCTATTTTGTTTTTGTTTTTGTCAGTGTTTAATGTAAATGTTGTTTGTCAGAGTTAAATGTCTATAATGTGAAAAAAAGTTTCACTTTTACCGTGATTTCATAAAATCACACACAATCCTTTTTTATGAATATTGAGTGTACATTGCTGGAAGGCACTCACTCTAGCTTGGAACAGCGTGGCTCCGAAGAACGGCCACTTCCTCGTGCAGTTGAGGTAGATCCGGACGCAGTCCGATGTGCTCCTTCCTTTCAGCGCTATCCATTTCGAACGGAGTTTCTCTTCTAAATCTCTGTAGCAACAAGGAAGAAAACTTTATTTAACACGTTGAACGCCATGCGGCCTACCGGTGGGCCCAGCGTACTTATAACCATTCGAGCCAAGTAAAAATCGGTAATTTCTAACAACCTGAGACTTTCATTCTAAAATTTACAAAATGCGATAATTTGCACGGTTTTAAGGGTGTCAAGATTGTCAGGGTGGTCAATGGTATCAAGGGTGGCAAGGATGTCAAGGGTGTTTAGGGTGTCAGGGGTGTCAAGGGTGTCAGGGGTGTTAAGGGTGTCCAGGGTGTCAAACGTGTCAATAATGTCAAGGGTGTCGGTCAAGGGTGTCTGTCAGGGGTGTATGTCGAGGCGGCGCGCGTACCTGAGCTGGTCGGCGGAGAGCGCGGCGCGGTACCGGTAGGGGTAGTAGCGGTGCGCGAGCGGCTGGTTGTGCAGCGCGTGGCCCGCCAGGTAGTCGCCCAGGTCCAGCTGCGCCATCAGCGCGCCCAGCTCCGCCGACAGCTCGCGGGTGACTGGGAAGCGGCCTCCTACCACTGGAAAATAGAGATATTCACAATTTTATAATGTTTCAAATTGGATTAGAATCCAGGAATTTAACAAAATGATAAAATTATATTTTTATAATTTTACTAGCTGAACCGGCAGACTTCGTAGTGCTACAATCGTTAAATAAAAGACCTAAACTTTTGGGGGACACATTTAATGAAAAACAAAATTGTTGTTTTATTTAATTCCGAGTATTTTCATATTTATCTACCTTTTAAACCTTCTCTGGACTTCCACAAAAAATTCAAGACCAAAATTAGCCAAATCGGTCCAGTTTTAGCGAGACTAACGAACAGCAATTCATTTTTATATATATAATTTTATATTATTCGATTCACATTAAGTCTGCGGCTTATTGCTTATGTTGTTGGTGTTGCGCACGCGTCTGTCCGTCTTCACATTTTGTTCCGGGTCACCCCGCACTCCGCTTCCGCGTGCCCCCCTCATTTGGGTATCGTCGCCGACAGATGGCAACACCGATTTCGTTTGTTCTAGGTACCTAATATCTCATATATTTCGATATCAAATTAGACTATTTGTTCCGATGTTTGGCTTATTTTTTATATTTTTTATTAAACTTATTGTATTCAAATACATTGGCAGACTTAATGCTTAAAGAATTCCTTACCAGTCTAAAAATAAAAATATCAATGCATTTTATACATAAGTGTATAAATGTATGTAATTTTTACAATATTAATTCGGATACGTTAACATGAGCTAAATAGAAACAAACAAATAGAGCATCGATTCGAGATGGTTCCGTTGATGTTTCGGACAGAATTCACGGAGACCTTAGTTCATAAGCGCGAAATGACACATACCTTGCTGATTGACCTGGTAGCAGAGCAGCAGCCTCTCCTTGTCCGTTTCGGTCCTGACCGAGTTCTTGAAGTACAGCCTGTTTCTGTACGTCAATCGTATGACGCGAGTGTTCTCGAACTTTCCGGAGCCTTTCTCTCTGAGCGCGGTTTCCCACTTTGATATCACGTCGCATAGCTGGGGAGGTGAGGCAAAGGTGTAGCTTATGAATGTGTTAGTGCTGTACGTAGTTGAAATGCCTGAATATGTATAAAGATCAACTTTAAAGTCATGGTCAGCGGGATAAGACGCCCGGTGTATTAGGATCGAGCGATGCAACTGTGCCGGTGTTCAAATCCCATGGGCGGGTACCAATTTTTCTAATGAAATACGCACTAAACAAATGTTCACAAATGCCTTCCACAGTGAAGGAATATGATTGTGTAATAAAAATCACATCCGCAAAAATTATAATTTGCGTAATTACTGATGGTAAGGAGTCTTGTGAGCTCGCACGGGTAGGTACCACCACCCTGCCTATTTCTGCTATGAAGCAGTAATGCCTTTCGGTTTGCGGCTGCCCCGCCCTTCAAGCCGAAACGCATTACTGATCCATGTTTCCAGCAATTCATTGATACATATATATATAGATACATTGATGGTCAACTGTTACCTTTAGCTCTTGCTAGGGCCAGTGTTAGCAACACTCCCGGTTTGAGCCCCGTGAGCTGACGCACTAGTTCGGTGAACCTAGAATAGCCCCTCGAGGTTACTATGGTAGAAAAAAAAATTACCTTTTTGTCCGGTTTAATGTGGTGCTCCAAGTCCTTCTCTATGGGGTCGTCGCTGAAGAGCGCGAAGCCGGACGCGGCCGACTCCCGGCAGCCGAGCTCGGTGCTCAGCGTGTGCAGGAACTCCTCGACGGTGGTGGAACCATCGAAGCTGATCACCTGCTCAAGTCAATCACACCTTCATTGACCGTTGTCCACCAGGCTAGGGATGGACATCGCAGAGCGGACTCGCGTCGGAACTAACACGTATATTACTACACAAAGTTCTTAATGGTTAAACTTAGGTATTTTATAAGGATCTTGTAAGAGTTTTGTGTACATTGCGGTTGTACCTTCGCGACGCACGAGTAAGTTGACCTTGTATATACATAAGTGGTTATTTATATACAATATCTTACTAATATAAATTGATTCTTTCCTGATATCATCGTGTCAAGATTAACTAAGACTTGTCTTCAATGTAACTATACTTGAGACCTTAGAACTTATATCTCAAGGTGGGTGGCGGATTTACGTCGTAGATGTCTATGCGCTCCAGTAACTACTTAACACCAGGTGGGCTGTGAGCTCGTCCACCTATTTAAGCAATAAAAAAAAGCTTAAACCAATAGGCTTTCACCTATCGATATTAAAGTAACGCTTTCGGTTTCAAGTCATGAAGGGTGGGTGACGTCACTCAGGTTCATTGAAAGTCCTTACCTGATAAGTGTTATTGAGCATGTGCACGGGTATCGCGTGCGGGAGACAGTGATGGTAAGGGTTCTTCAGTAGAATGGACAGCACTTCCATTCGCGACGGTTTGTCTTCGCGTCCGCCGTTGCGTATGGTGCGTTCCAATGCGCGCGAGCAGTACGCCGCATACTTTCCGCACTCCGTTCTGTAAATCGACGTCATTCATTCAATTACAATTGAGTATGCAATTTCGAAAAGGGCACATGTCGCATATTTTGTCATATACGTTTTTTCATATACATACTTACATGTAGTTTTGAGGCTTACTTACACCCATTTTATAATAATTCCAGTAATTTTCAATTGCTAATTAACATATCTCAAAAATTAATATTTTAAATGTTACACTGCTTTAGAAAATAATCAGTTTTTTTCTTTTCCTGAACATTTGACATTTTCAGAGATGTGCCCTTTTCGAAATTGCATATTCAATTAATGCATTGGGCATTTCTTATCGATTGCCGACTATTCAATATAATAATATATAGGGCTTTGATTGTAATGCCCTTAAAAGGTCAATAAATAACATCGCGCGTGCGTGGGGTGACGGACAATTCGTCCTTTCGCATTAAAAGTGTACAATTTCCTAAAATATTCGAAATTGAGTTAATATGCGGAATCATTTGGTATCACCAGTATTGTCCCCGTAAATACTGTCAAAAGAGCGTAATTTAGTTTTAGTTTTTTTTTTAGTTTTCCTATGTTTTGACTACTATTAACAAAATTAATACATAATTTTATCTTACTTTAAAAGACAAATAATGTAACTGGTAAAAAATAAAAAATAAATGTTGCAAAGATGATTAATATTAAAAATATTACGTCATGTTAAACTTTTAAAACACTCTCCTGTAAAATTAGTAACTTTTAGAGATTATACCTACAGTTTTAATATGAGAAGACGAATTTTTGTTTATGTACCCACTAAAAGTGAAAGTTATGATTTCGACCCAAAATATCTGCGCGGTTATAGTTGGAATAGCTTACATTCTTAACTAACTCCTCAAAGACTAATGCCTCATTAGTATATATGCGTTGAATTTGACGGGAGGACTATATATGCGTTCGATTTGACGGTAGGAAAGCGATTGAGAAACAATATTTACACTCACTTAGTATCGGAATGCCTGCTGAGGTGCAATTTCAAGTACCATAGCAATCGGTTGTTTCTCGGCACGAAGAGGCTAACGGCTAAAGCGAGAAGTTGCCAGCCTTGTACGAAACTGTACGTCGGCGGATTACTCTTGCAATCCACCGATAGTAGGGGAGCCTGAAAATTTCTTTAGTGTATCACATTTGTACGCGTTAATTATTTAATGTTATAAATAGTGAGGTACATTTTATAATTAAGGCCGTCAGCGGAAAAGTGGCCTAAGCTTACCATAGTTAGTATGGTGATAATGAGGTTTAAATTTACTTTTACACTGTTTCGTAAGCAAAAATAAAACGCGCAAAAATAATGTTTACAAAGCCATCTGTTATCTATGGGTGGAACTAGAGATACGACGGGTTTGCATCAAAATTTATATATTGATGTACGAGTATTAGCAGAAATATGAAAAATCGTGGGTTAAGCCACTTTTGCGCTGACGACTTCTATTAGCCATTTTACATTTATTATTATTATTTATCAAAATTTCAAGTTTCAAAACTTTAAATACAGTTTCAGCATTAATATTATAAAAATCACGTTCCTAAGACAATTATGAAGTTTGAAAATTTTATAAGTTTGATTACTAATTTGAATATTATTTAATACCAACCTTGTTTTCGGTATCGGATAACACACATTGCCTTTCTCATATGTTAATTCAAAATTATTTATTAAATCATTTATCGAATTGGGACATGCGTGATTTAGCATATATTATGGTTTTGCAGTCGGGGTAAGCTAAGTGCTTTGTTCTTTTTTTGGGGAAAATCATTACTACGGATTTGAAAGGTAAATTTCGGTGTAATGATATTTAAATTATATCAAATGAATTTCTTTAAGTGTATACTCGTATGTCAGAAATAGGAAAAATGCAGTCCATAAATGTATCTGACGTTTCTTGATATTCACTTAAAACTATGATATTGTAACTTTTAGTTTGTTACACTAAATCTGTAGTCATTTCTCGATATCATTTCGATTGATTACGTATTTCCTGTGTACACTTATATATTAAACATCGGTATAGCAACAATGCCCTTGTTATAATTTTTTTTTTTTCGGGGCGCTTTTGGCCCAACCCGTGAGTACTCCGCTGACATAATCAGAGCCCTTGTTTATTTATTTGAGGATTAATAACGGAACCAGAATTTTTTTATTTTTTATGTATAAAGTTTTACCAATACCATATAAACTTAGTATAACAGTTATACTAATATTTATATATCTGTTTTAACTTTTCCTAATTTTTATATACTTATCTTATTCTAGCGAATATTTTTAACCTATTTTCGTCATTATATGCTCCTGTTATTTGATCAGTAATTCCTCTGTTTGCTTGAGTCGACGCAATCAACAGTGCGTCGTGGTCGTGTGGTTTACCTGTACAGAGCCAGGCGAGGAGGCAGCGTCGGGGGGCAAGTCGTTCTTGCCGTCGCCGGCGACTGACGAGGCTCCCGTGTCGCAAGTGAAGAGCGACTGGGTCGCGCACAGTAGCAGTTGCTGAACAAATGAAATGTTGGTGTTCGAACAGTATAACCGGGGGGGGGGGGGGCTANGCAATCAACGGTGCGTCGTGGTCGTGTGGTTTACCTGTACAGAGCCAGGCGAGGAGGCAGCGTCGGGGGGCAAGTCGTTCTTGCCGTCGCCGGCGACTGACGAGGCTCCCGTGTCGCAAGTGAAGAGCGACTGGGTCGCGCACAGTAGCAGTTGCTGAACAAATGAAATGTTGGTGTTCGAACAGTATAACCGGGGGGGGGGGGGGCTAACTAACGTCACTACGGAGCTGGGTGTGCGTATGCGAATTTCGACCTTGTTCCCTACGTAATACAAGTGTTTTATTGTAAAAACGATTTTACATACAAGATGTTGATTGTATGTGTGTGTGTGTGTGTGTGTGTGTGTGTGTGTGTGTGTATGTGTGTGTGTATTTATGTGTGTGTGTATTTATGTGTGTGTGTATTTATGTATGTATGTATGTATATACTTTTTGTAACTTAATATAAATTTCATTGCACCTACTACTATCTACTCTGCACTACCTTTGGTTGACTGGTAGAGAATGCCTTAGGCATTAAGTCCGCCAATGTAAATTTTACATGAAGTGTAATAAATAAAATAAAATAAATAAATATTACATTCGACCTTGTTCGCTACGTAATGAAAGTGTTATATTGTAAAAACGATTTTACATACCAGATACAATAACGTCACTACGGAACCGAGTGTGTATGCGAATTTCGATCTTATTCGCTACGTAAAACAAGTGTTATATTGTAAAAACGATTTTATATACAAGATACTATAACGTCACTACGGAACCGGGTGTGTGTGTATGCGAATTTCGACCTTGTTCGTTACGTAAAACAAGTGTTATATTTTAAAAACGATTTTACATACAAGTTACAATGATTGATATTTTCGCAAAATTAATGATGCACAATTGAATACTTATAAAATTGCGAATATTAATTTATATTTGGGTATAGGGAAATGAGACTACGTGTTTTTTTTTTTCGTGAAAGCTAATCATATTAACATCGAATGTTTGAAGAAAATTGTTCTGTGTACCCAATACCATAAGAGACAAATTTGAAAATACTTTTGAAACACTTATGGTGGTAATATTTCACCAATAGTAAACATATTATTACTTCTGGTTAGTGCAGGTGCTTTATCGCTGTGTGTGTGCTGTTCATTATAAACCAATGTCTCCCAATATTATAAGGAAATTCCGCATTCTGAACTGTATATACATGCTAATAGGTTCTCAACTTGTAATGTACAATTTTGTAAAGTTTTATCGGGTAGGTAGGTAGGTACTTATTTTGTATGACTGCATAATTTGTTAGGCGTTTCGATAATTGATTTGGTTAGTTATGAAACAAAACATATAAGTTTAACTGTAAAAAAATGATAAGAGAATTGAATATTATTGCTCTTTTTAAGATTAAGGGATTGAATATTTAGTATTTTTAAAGCTGTTTTATGTGTAACTTGATTGGCTAGCAGACATACAGACAAAAACTGGTCAATAATTAAGAGCAATATTTACACTCAACATAACTTAGAAACATAAGGTCATATACAAGATGATAATATATATAATACCTATTTGGGTCTTAGTTTTTTTTATTTTTTTTTCACAGTACTTCAACCTATTTAATTTTAAACAAATTTACACAAATCATAGCATTGAATTGCACAGAATTCGATCTGATAATTCAAACGTTCAAATTATTGAAATTATTAACCAAAAATTTGAAGCTTACATTTACACAGTCATACAACATTTACAGTGGATTTACCCTAAAAACTTACCTTTAGTCGAGAGCTAGCAACACACTATACATAATCACAATGATATTGGATAATGTAATCTAAAAACTTGCAACACTTCATATACAAAGGAGTTCCAACAGTGCCAGAAACACTAGCTATGATATATATAGAATATGAATGAGAAAACGAAAATAAAAACATTCCCTACGTCTAAGGGAAACAGGGCAACATTCTTGGATCAAAAAAGGGGTAAAAATTTACACCAACATTCCATTTGAAAGTAACATGACATACCGCTGTAAGTACTAGCAACACTTTTGAATATGGAACACGTCTGTTCGTCCATTTTCATATTGGAAAGGTTGCCAGCACTTAAACGACCAAATTGGAATATTTATTGTTTTTTTCAAATAATATTCCAGACTACATATGTATTTACTGCGAGTTCTTTTTTGTATTTCATATAGAAGCCAATAAACCTTTATACCACATACACAATTCCAAATTGATCAACGACACTCGAAGCCTTTTTTTTTGGCGACACACAAAGCTACTAACGACTGTATATATTAAAATGGCTTGTTAGTGTATATTTACATAATTATAATTAAAAAAAAACGCCAAATAAAGATATTCTTAAGCTTTCTTTATTCTAATGTGCTTCCTGAAAGTGTCCAGAATTTACGAATTATTTTTAAATATGCATTTTTTTGTAAATTTATTATTTTCCGAGTCACGTTAATCTTCAGTTTATTCTCATTCTACTATTCCCGTCAATGAGATCGTTATTAATTAATAAAATAAATGCTATTAGAAATTGATTTACAAAGAGTCCTTTAATCGCAATTCTCCCAAGGTGGCCACTACTTTTTCAGAGCACAACATTTATGAGCGACTATGTTCTACAAGGTGTCTGAAGTCACTAAATACGAAGACAAACGAAAATGATACTTATGCGATTGGTGATAGTGATGATTTTATGATCGATAACATATGAGAAAAGCATTGAAGCGTACCGCCCGAAGCGAAGCTTTACGCCGATAAAAAAGCATTTTTTTTAAATTTCAACTTTATCTGTACATTTTTGAAATATTACAACATTTTCATTGTTAGATCGAAAGCCATGCCTATCATGAAACGTTTTCCATTATTTTAAGCAATGGAAAATATTTATGAGACACTAGGTTTTCTTACAGGAGAGATATCATAAAACATATTTTAGGCGACTTTACTTTTAACGTAACTTAAGTTTTGTTCAATCTCTCATGTAAGCTTTTAAAGATGAACTTAGACATTATTATTTGTTCTAAGTTTACCTTTTCATTAAATTAAATACGTTCACGTCGCGGTAGCATCACCCTCATAATGTAATTTTATTTGACAATTGACGAAAGTGAACACGCTATATGAGGCCGTCAGCGCAAAAGTGGCCTAACCAAGAATTTTTCATAATCACGCTTATATGTATATTGCAATTTATTTAAAATATAATAAATCTTTGATGCAAAACCGGCCTTTCCATAGTTTCACCCATAGATAACAGATGGCTTTGTAAAAATTATTTTTGCGTTTTTTTTTTTAATGCTTACATGGGTGGACGAGCTCACAGTCCACCTGGTGTTAAGTGGTTACTGGAGCCCATAGACATCTACAATGTAGTCGCGCCACCCACCTTGCAATATAAGTTCTAAGGTCTCAGTATAGTTTTTTTACCCATTCAAATTCAAATTCATGAAAACTTAATCCTCTATTGCTCCATAATAACTATAATGAGTTTTGGCCACTTTTGTGCTGACGGCCTTATACATCATACACAGCGTGATGTTTTAATGTCGAATAGGTTTAGAAGAGACGGTGACGTGGCGGCGACGTGCCCGCATGCGGTCGTGTAAGTATATAGAGAGGCGTGTGGACTTACGTGTGCAAGCTTGGCGTTAAGGCGCTTGTGTCGTGTTACCTGCACGGCGTGCTTGGCGGGCGCGTGCGGCGCCGTCTGGCGGGCCAGCGCCGCGCACAGCTCGTCCTGCAGCTCCGTCACCTCGAGGCACTGCTGCAGCGCGTTCTGCGCCAGCACCACGTGGTAGTCTATGCCGGCCTGCTCCACGCACACCGACATGAACAGCTGCACGCACTGGAACGTAGTGTATACAATCAGTATGATAACGTATCTGTTCTTATACATTTAGTGGCGCTGGGTATTTGAGATGGGATAGGCAAATGCACAAAACACAACATAAGATTTGAAGATATTTACATTTCTGGTCTTATTCAGTTAGTAGCGCTGGGTATTTGAAGCAAAATAGCAAATGCACAGAAAAGTACATAAAATACAGTCCTGCAGATTTTTTTAAGATATTTAGTTGAATCGCTGAGTTTATGATTCGCCAGTTTTTCGAACTGTGGGTCATTCTGGAATAACTGATAGAATTACTTTTGATATTTGAAATTATTTATAATTTTTATAGATATTCACAAGTTATCAGAACAAAAAGAAAGGTGAATTATTAAAAATAAACTTATTGTTGTTGCATAAACTCTATTAACCTGTGGCATCATCCTGCCACGGCTACCTGAGTGCGGACCTGCGCGCAAAAATCAGGTGATGCTGCCGGCGCAGCAGCCCGGCGTCACCTGCCATAACGCGGCCGCGCGTTGGCTCCTGATTGGTGCGCGCACGCATCACCTGATTTTTGCGTGCAGGTCCGCACTCAGATAGCCGTGGCAGGATGATGCCACAAACCCAACTAGGGTTGACAATTTAAGAAATACCTTGAAAATAACTTATAGAAAACTAGTTTTCATGATAAACAAAATGTTGTGATAGTCGAAGTAGAATAAAAAAATATTATTCCATTACATTTAAAAGTATGTACATCTTATTATGTAAATTAATCAGAAATTTAAGAGCACTTCAGTTTAGCCTTTTGTTTAGTGATTATTAAATATTAAATTAATGATTATTTCAAAGCTACTTATTCTCTGCCTGGGCTCAAAGAATGAAACAGTCCTAATTGACACTCTTAATAAAACAAATCTATCCATGGATTAATATTAAAACAAATACCGACAGTTATACCTTGAACAGTTTCAGTGCCTCTGCCTGTAGAGCCTCTGAATTGAGCGAGGTCAGCGGTGACGTCAAATTCTCCTTTGAATAAAGCAACGTCGGATGTCTCCATAAAACGCAATCTAAAATCAAATGAGAGGACATTGAGAACGCTAGATGAAATTTTCAATGAATTTTCTTCTGTGTTATGGATCCCGGAAACCTATACATTTGATATAAGAACAAATACAGGTCTCCGTACGGAAAATGTAAATGGACTACCAATTACAAAATATCGTTTGAACGTCTTTTTCAAGGCAGAGTCAACTTCATGTAACCGAAATAGTCATACAACTGTTGGAAAAATTAAATTTTTCGATACTTGTCGTGCCGACCGTACCCAATGAAACGAGAACTAGGAAAATGACATACGCCATAAACAACTTATTGTTACTACAGTTTGTTCAGTGATCGAAATTCGATCATAATCACGGAACACCTTAATATTTGAATGGCGTACAAAATGTCTGTGGTACGTTTTCTCGCTTGTACAATTATAGTTTAGACTGACCGCGTCCGGGGCTACGCAAAATGTTAAATATGTGATTCGTATGAAATAATGTGATGATTAATAATAAACGCGTGATTGTGTCGTTAAAGTAGTTTTAAGTATTAGGTACGACTCACAAAAACCAAAGAATATACTAATACTCAAGTCTCAGTTGCATTGGCACATTGATTGTAGCCTCCTTCAAAAGATAGCGGTATTCATTACAAAAGTAACATTATCTACCAGATAGTCTAGTTTTATTATTGCCGTTGCTAAGTGGTTACCGGACTCAATAGACATCAACAACCTAAATGTCGCCACCCATTAAGAGACATGAGTTATAAGTTTCAGCTTAAAGAACGGTTGCCCCACCCTTCAAGCCGAAACTCGTCACTGCTTCACGGCAGAAATAGGCAGGGCGGTGGTACCTACCCGTACGGGCTCACAAGACACCATACTGCCCGTTATACTTATATATTGTTTACTAGGAAAAGTCATACTGGGATCTCCATCGGTTTCCATTAGTTTCTGGACTAGCTGCTCGAAGTGCGTTCCCTGGCTGAGTCCGCCGCCACTGACCACGGTGAGATGGTACAACCACGAGTCTTTGTCTGCTTTGCTTTCGAATAACAAGTACGTTGGACCCTGCAAGAAGAATACAATTTTGATATTAGAAATTCAAACGAAAACAATCGATCTAGATACTTTATCGGTCTGGTCAATTAGTTTGCTACTGATATCGACCATTGAAATCGGAGCGACACCGCTTGGTGCAGTACACAGCATTATTACTCTACCCACCGACGACTTGTATTATTGTTTAAAAAAATCACAATTGAATAGTGACATTTAATAATTCGGTAAGCAGTGGCTTGGCTCTGCCCCTGGCATTGCTGAAGTCCATGGGCGAAGATAACCACTCACCGTTGACCGTATGTCCGTCTGCCTACAAGGGCAATAAACAAAATTAATAATAATAATAGCATAAAAATACAATAATAACAACTAACGCCATCTAGCAACTAGGGAGCGACCGACGATACAGAATAATTGAGACCTTAGTAATGGTCGTAGCACACGAACGTTCGGGAAGGTTCGACTGTGTTCGCGAGCGCGGGGCGGAGCGGCGGAGCAACATTAAGTTAAAGGAAAAAGCATTAAATAACAATAGAAAAAAAAAAACAATAGAATTCAAAGTGAACGAAGACCTGATGCGTACATTAGATTGCAGCCTAGTAGCAATATAATGACTACCAGTCAGTGTTCGATACTAGTGAATACGGAACGATATTCTATAACTTTAGTGTTTTCCGTTGTCGAGAATAAAACTTCAGTTAAAACTAAATTTAATGTTTATTAATCAGCCAATTATCATGCAAGCCAACTACGTTTAAGCCTTTAAAACTTCACAATCATGCATTAGTGTAGGCGTGCGTAATATAAAGATGACGTCACTAACCCCAGTTACCTGTTGCTGCGGGTAGATGGCGACAGTGAGGTGATTTCTAGTGTCGTCGTTTTTCTCCTCTGAATCTGAATCCGAGACGTGTTCCACGTCCTCGACGCGTGCGTCACGCATATTGATCTGGCCTGTTGGGTTCTGGAGTACATAAATATATATTAAATTAGTCAATCAGGTTTATTATAAACAATGTGCTCAGATGAGCAACGCTACGAGCACGCACATGAGGTTTCCGGCCCATGTACATTTAAGCACATCTTTAGAAATAATATTAAAGTTTCAATTGCATCGGTACACCTGTATTGTCCTTCATACCGGTCAGGTTCTTCCTGAATCCATTTTACCGGTGTTAGATACCACCATCCTGCTTATGTCTTATGGAAGGCTGTCATATGCTCCGGTTAAGACGTCCAATATAAGATTGGATTGAGGCACTCCAGTCTCATGTCTCAAGTAAACAGCGGCGCTAACAATATGATGTCTATGTGCTTTCACAACCACTTAACAACGTTATTACGTTGTTTACAAGCTGCAGCGAGCAGTCTTGAGGACACTTCACATTGTAAAGATTTTTATGAAAATTGAAAGCAAATATGAAAGATTGTGCATTGGTGGTGATCGATCATGCATATCATGTCAAGTTTTTTTTAAAGATTTTAACAAGCATTTATTGCATTTTAACAAGTCTTTTAAGCCAACCAATCACACGAGATACGAACATTTAATGGTTGACCAGAAGCACCTCGTACTGATAAAAGAAACCTTTGAGAATATCTATCTATACTTTCACGATGACCATTAACGTTTCATTGGAAACTTTCTTTAACTATTTTTAATTTAATTTATATAATTCTTAATTCAGTCTAAACTTTATCTTTAAATGTAATGATAATAGTATTTAGGACGATTTTCTCGAGTCGTTGACATAATCAAATCTACTTTTACGATTCGATTTCGCGCTTTTTATTGTCATTGTATTACTGCCGAGGTTTCAAAGACTGCAGTTTTCGTGGTCACGGAAGACTTAGGTGTTATTCATGGACATTTTAATCATATTATAACTACCGTTGTAAGTAGTGGGTAGTATTAATTAATTGACAGTCACTACGTAATACCTGGTCTCCTGGCGATCTGAAGTATAAGAACATCTTCCCGATTAGGACGCACCAACTCTTCTTGGCGTGTCCGTTCTTAACTTTGGTCAACCAGCCCTGGATCGTCGGTTTATTGTCTTCTTTGCTTAACAGGAGTTTTGTGGCGTTCCTCCTTTGTACGTTCTGTAAAACAAATGAATTAGTTTAGAGAGGTATTTTCACCGTCACAAAAAGATAATCAATAAATACAAGCGAATAACGAAGTCGATGGAGACAGAGACGGTCAACAAACTGAATCAAACGAATCACTATGCTCAGTAACGAGGGAAAGGGATGCATGACACTTTTCGATTTTACTTTTCAGTTTTTGTTTTTTCCGTCACAGCACATACAACTTTAACTCGAATCATACCTGTAAAACTCTTATCCAGTCCTCCATGGTAGCATTACTGTCTGCCGTTAGATAGTACGTGCGACTTCCGGTGAATATCTCAAACGTGGCGGCTCCTTCGTTCCTCGATATCTTACAGGCTTCTCCTAAGCCTATCTGCCCTTGAGGTTTCCGATTCACCTCTGACTGAGACTTCCAGTACGACAGGGTACCGTTTTTTAAGACGAACCTGTGAATATACAATGATATACCTTGAGACTCGCAGTAAAGAATATGTCTGTCACAAATTTTGTTATTCCAATGCGACTGGCATTTGGAATTTTTGTTTTAATATTATTTAAGACTTGACTTGCAGTGTTTATAGGCTCCGCTAATCGCGTACCGTCTAATTAAAAGTATCTTATAGTGACACATTTGATTTCCGTCTTTTAACCATGAAAGACAGATGTCGCTAGTGTCGCAAAATTTTAACAAAAAAAATAATCGAAAACTTGCTAACGACAAACTCAAGATAATCTTAACTACAAATGACATCAGATCCGATCAACTCGATATCCTTGGTGGAAGATCTTCGCTTGACCGTTCCCAAGTAAAAGCCTGATAACGTTTAGTCCTCACCATCTCTTCCTCCAGGTCTTGAGTTTCCCGCCGAGCTTGGCGAGATGTCCCGCCTTCTCGAGCGCGTCGTGTCGGCGCGGCGAGTCCGCGGGCCGCGCCGCCACCGCGCTCTCGCACGACACCGCGTCCGGCGGGATCGCGTAGTCGTCCGACATGCCCGACTCGAATGACGTGTCTGTATACAATTTATTATTTATATACATGAAGTTTGAAAATACTAGTAAATCTATACTAATATTATAAAGAGGAAAGATTTGTTTGTTTGTTTGTATTGAATAGGCTCCGAAACTACTGAACCGATTTCAAAAATTCTTTCACTGTTTGGAAGCTACACTATTTTCCCGAGTGACATAGGCTATAATCTTTTTTGAAAAAAATTAAGGCTCCTTACTAAAACTCCAATAATGTAACCCTAAGTGTAAAAAAATTACCTAAAATATTCTTTACATCGCGTGTCCTGCGAAAACTATTGACGATAGAATAAAATAATGTACTACGACTTTGTAGAACACATTATTATTTACAAAAAGTGTCGCGACAGCATATGTTTAACTATTATAGTTATGCCGTGATAAGTGTTCTTTTATTTAAAAAAAAATAAAACAACGTCAAATATTGTTGAAATTTTTTTTAAAGACATATATTCCTCCATTAAAGACATGTATGTATTCCAACAAAATATGTTCTTTTCTTTCTACGATCTTTAAAAAAAAGATGTAACTGAACATTAGAATATCTCTATAAAAACTTGATTGATTTATGAATCATGATTTGAAACAAGGATTTTTTAAAAATGTTTAACTTCCTAGACATGTGTTTTTATTGCTTAGATGCGTGAACGAGCTCACAGCCCACCTGGCGTTAAGCGGTTACTGGAGCTCTTAGACATCTAAAATGCAAAAGCCGCCATCCACCTTGAGATGAGAAGTTCCAAGGTCTCAAGTATAGTTATAACGGCTGCCCCCCCCTTTCAACCCGAAACGCATTACTTTTTCACGGCAGAAATAGGCAGGGTGGTGGTACCTACCCGTGCGGAGACTCGCAAGAGATCCTGCCACCATTAATTACGCAAACTATAATTTTGCGGGTTTGATTTTTATTATACGATGGATGAAGGAATAACCTTCACCGTAGAATTCAATCATGAACATTTGTTAAGTACATATTTCATTAGAAAAATTGGTATCCGCCTGCGGGATTCGAATACCGGTGCATCGCTAGATACGATTAGACCGGACGTCTTATACTTTAAGCCACGACGACTTGATCCATCAAATATGTAAAATCGCACTCTGTATTATTGATACTGGGGGACAAAAATAGAAACTTCTAGTCAACAACGTCGATATGTTTATATCGTTTCGGATTTTATCGATACTCACCTCTAGTTTTACTCTGTTTGCTCGGCGACCCGCTGCTCGATCTCTTTGCGGGACTTAAACTTGAGCTGGTCTTGACACTTTTCGAAGGACTACTGGCACTTAGGCTGGTGTCAGAAGAACTGCACTGTCCGTTGGCGCTGTTAGTTAGTACTAGACCGTGACTAGAGGTTTGTTGTATGGAGGCCGGCAGAACATTTGTTAGGTTCACGTTGTTTATTGGCATCTGTGATGTTTGTCCGCCTGGGAAGAGATTAATAATAATAATAATAATAATAGCAATAACTGTGAACAAATCACGCACATTGCTCTGGCCCAATATTAGGATTCCATGTTTTATGGTTACCAGAGACTGACATAAATACGATATATCGATAACATATGTGTATCCAAATTATACTCTAAAGCGGTAGCCATCATGGATCAAAAGATTTCCGAGAGACGTCTGAATGTCGCTAGGGCTATTTTCAAGATAATTTTGAATATATGCAAGTTCCAAGTATCAAAATCTCAATTACAGTGCAATAGTTGAGAGCATTATGAAATTAGAAAAGTAAAAATACAATGAGTAATTTTAACAAATATGAAATCCAGAATAGCAACCAATTTTGAAATAACCTTTACCATTTACCACCAAAACTATTATGGAGATTAATATGTACCAAAAGTAAATCAAATAAAATGGTCATATTATATGTTTTGGATTTCAAAGATGTTCTGTTTAAAATTTATAATTCTGCTTTTTAAATGAAACAATAGCTCATAATATGACATTCATATGACAAACACAAACATTGATCTTAACAATTAGATAATTAGCAAACGAAGACACTGTCAATTAGATTTCAATTATGTTCATGGTTTAAAAAAACTCTTAAAACAATCATAATGAATAATTTTGTAATTAATAATAATAAAAATCAGATGAACATTACAAATAGAAAAAATTGCATTATTTTCTATTGTAGTGGCAGATTATATTACGACTTAATTGTGATTAACCAAAACCTAAATTTGGTTCATTACAATTAAGACCTAAAGACTAAAAAAAAAACTTACTATAAGCAGTGTTGACTAGTTGATGGTGCGGAGTGTTATGGACCGTTACACCCATAGACTCTTCACCGTCAGAAGAGTCGTCTGAGGAGTCGCCGGTGAAGGGCATCGACCTTATTTGGCTGGCTCGCTGTGGGAAACAAACTAAGATAAGTGGCCATTCTAGCTATATAGCAAAGATTTATTTATTATATGTTCTTAATGCGGGTAGTTTGATTTATTTAAATTATTATATAAACACTAAATGCTTTAGTATCTTTTCTCTTATCTTTGTCAATTAATTGTTTTGATACTACAAACAGTTAAAAATTTGTAACGAACCAAATTAATATAGCTAGTAAAGACTGACCCCTTTCACGGTAGCGTAAACGGGTACGGATATGTCCTGGTAGCTGGTCGACTCGTGCATCGGACGGGAGCACGGCGGGGGGCTTAGTTCTTCCTCTACCGATTGTTGGAGTCCATCGTCTGCTACCTGCGGGACGAAATTCGGAATGTAAAGTCCAGGCCAGCTAAGGACTAGTAACACCAAACACGCCTGCTTGACATATAAAGTCTCGATAGGTCTCTAAAGTTTCGATAGGCACTATTATCCGGGTACTTTCGTCTTTAATTCCGGTTTAAAGGCTCTAAATGCAGAGACGATGTGACCGCCTGAAATTGTGGCCCAATAGTTACGATACCTGGTATAGAGTGAAGCGACTGTGTCAGGGTTCAAATTTTGTAAGGAGATATAATTTTTTTGAGATTTCTGTTTTTTTTTTTGTGAATCAAATGTATTCAATAAATATTTATTCTAAACTAGAGGTCCCGCAGTAGTCGAAATTCGACTATAATTAATTGGAATTGTAAGTTTGTACACTATTATGATTGTGTTTTATACTTCTATAATCACAAATTTCGCCAAGGCTACACTATAAAAAAATATTAATAAAGACAAACAATATTTAATCTATTCTCAATGTGACCGAGGACGTCAAGAACAAAAGTTTGACAATAAATAGTATGCATGCGTGTGTGCGTCAAATACATGGTATGTAGTGTGCGTAATGTTTTCTTTATTGATTTAATGTATCTTTTATGCATTATTTAAAAAAAAAATTAGCATTGTGCACTTCTTCTCTATATTCTCTATAAGTGTGGAAAATTTCATACTCCTCCGTCAGCGCTATATTCGTAAAAAGGGATACAAAGTTTTTGCTTCACGTATTAATATATAGATTTAAAATTTCTCGTTCCGATCTACTTGTTGGGTCAGTCGGCCATGATATTAACGTCATACCTGATAGATCTTGGCCTCCCAGCTGGGGAAGCGGTGCAGGGGTGGGGTGGGCGGCCGGGGAGGATCCGAAGCAGCGCTATCACCAGTGGAAGACCCACCACGACTATTACCTTGAACCACCACGTTCACACCTTGCCATGCCGGGGTGCGCTCTGTAAAGCATAACAGTGTTTATTGTGAAGCATTCAGAATGGTATTACGCTACATACACGAACGGAAAATCATTCTATTGCTAGGCATAAATTTCGGTATCATGTTTATCTTTAATAAACTCGCAATATGTTGCAATTTCCCTCCTAGGAGAGTACGAACTGCGTTAATATTTATATTATGTCATGTGGCTTGCAGACAATCACGCTTTATTTCGCTGTATTCGTCGTGAGTGATTGGGAGTAAGATTTTTTTTACCTCTACTTGGAGTATAAATCTCAGCATAATCATGGGTTGTATCGCCGTCTGTAGACGTGTTCGGAGTTGTGGGTAGAACCACTAGATTCTCTACAGCCGTCTGAAAATTAATATGTTGTTTGTTTAATGACAGTTATTGCTGTTGATGTATGATATATCCTATTTCAGCCAGTATAAGAATCAAAATAATTGGAACGATTTCCCTGTTAACTACCGCAGACTAATTCATAAAAATATCTAATGCTAATTGTTTGTAGAACTCACAGAAAGTTAATTTTCTGCATCACATTAAGGTTATTTAAAAAAATATGTAAAAGGCAGTGCATACTTTTTTTCAGACCGCTTATCTGTTACTGTGTTAACAGATACAATTTTTCAATATTAATAAAATTTATTATACATATAATTTATAATTCGTGTTATACACAAATTAATATGTACTACAAATCAGATTTAATTTTTGATATTACATAGAAATCTACATGGTAATATTACATTTGAACTGGTAGACAAAGACTTACCGCTAGGTCATCAGCCAATAAACTGGCTGTAGTCCTCTCGTCCATAGTTCGATTCATGGTGTTAAGAGCTGAATTTGTATTGATGTTGTTCGCAATATTGGTTGTACCGATTGAAAGATTTCGTCTATGTCTAACAGGCGTACTGTAGTGTGGCTCAGACGTGTTTATTGGTAGCTGAAAAAGTATATAATTAAATTTTTTGTTTATTGCATAATGAAATTGTAACATTTTATTTTCTCTCTCATATTCTTTGTTTTGTTTTTAATACTATATGTAGTTAAATTATTCACATTTACTTATCAACGTGAAAGAAATATTTTTAATTATTTCAAGATATTATATCATAAGGTAATGAAGTTTATATTACACCAGTACTTGTTGATAACCAGTGCTTTGGAATTATTATTTTTTCTTTTACCAAGAATAGCCTCGAGCTTGTAAATAAAAATGTGTCTTAATTGTCTTGTTAGTATCAATGACCTGAACAGTTATAGATAGATGGAGTAGACAAACTCATGGCAACACGATATGAAGCAGTTATGGAGCCCATGGCTGCTATTCAAACGTATTAGTAAACAAACTGTAGATTGTTAGTGTTTTTAGTGTTAGTATTATATTTATCAAAACAAAACATTCAAGGTGATAGGAAAAATTAAAAATGTGCAAAATAGGGTCTTGCATGGAAATTTATTCCAGACAGCCTTCTAAAAGGCAAATTAAAATAAGAAAGAGGTACAGCATTCATGTTGTTTGCAATGCAAGTGAATTGTGTTTGTGTGCAAATCAATTATTGCTTAAACAAATGACATAAGAAAATAAGCAGTGTTTTAAGTAAATTTAAAGTGTTCAAGTAAATAAAGATCAGAAACAGATAAAGCATGTGGTAGGGCCCTAAGGGCAGTCTATGTTCTACCTTAGGCCCCTCTAGGCTTTCAGAGCGACGTCTGTTGGACGCCAAAAGACTGGACGTAGCTCGGGACGAGCTGTCGTCTGTCCTCACTTCTAGCGAGAGGCTTGCGCGAGTGGGCAGAAACTGAGGAGGGTACACGTGCTATAGACATCCAAGCTTTGGGAAGCTAATTTAACTAACAATTTAGACATACTCATAATAGGAAATTTCAAATTGAAAGCAAAGAAGGTTCTCTATTTAAAATGTGTTTCTTTATTTTAATCAACCCTTTGTACATTAAATCTTTTTTGACTTGGTAATATATTATACTATTTCTAGAATGACTGATAAATTAAAACAAGAGTGTCCTTGGGTAGTGATTCATATTCCATTTAAAAAAGGAATCACCAAGCATGGAAATGAGGTTCTGAGAAAGTAGTCAAATGGTTATGATACCTTAATTTGACAATAATTTAAATTCTACATTATTTAAAATATCTAGTAAAATGTACTTCAGTTTTACTAAATAACCATCACCAATAAATTGTTTGTAAAAGGACGACAAATTATATTTACCGTAGAATTTCTGCTCCCCTGTGCTGCTATGTGATTCCTCAGTAGTTCCAACTGTTGGTTGCACCTATCGTTTTGTTCTCTAAGCAGCTGATTTTGCTGTTCAAGTTCCTTAAGTTTATTAGTCACCCACTCTTTGATTCGGGCCGCTTTTGCCTCTACTTGCTTCGCGTCTTGGAGTCTCAGCTGCTTCTGAAATAATGAAAGTGTTAATAAAGTGTTAATACTTTTTCCGGAAGTGGGTTGCGTTGATAAACTAAAAAGATATGAAAATTCCTGAGGTAGAAATTTTAATTTAAATAAAACGAATTTACCATAATATTAATATATTTCAGTTGCATATCACGGAGGAATAAATATCTAGAATTGGATTTCATAAAATTTTGAAATTTATTTTAAAATTAAATTGTCATAAATGAAAACAAATCTAAGACTAGAAGGAGAAGACTGAGCATAAGTTGCTGCTATTGTTATTAACTACTAATATGAAGTTTAATGTTCTTTATTAAAGATATAGGTATGTATTAAAATACAATGATAAATTTACATACGTCTAAAAATATTATATTTTAAATTGTTCAATATTTAAACAGTAACGGCTCATACGGTAATAATAATATGTATTTTTACGATTTAAAGGAAGTATTCAATATAAAATAAATTCTGCTACATACTCCTCATTGTCCGTTAATGCATAGATAATTGCAAATACAATGCAAACAATACAAATTAATTACAAATATGTTTTCAAACTGTTTTAAGCAACCTGTCATGAATGGGGTTTCTTAATTCTTTGCTATAATTTTTTAGGAAATTGATTTCTAATTACCTGCATTTTTCTTGAACATATTATATTGAAAATTTATTAAAATTTATTGAGTTCCATTTATTATTTAATATTTATGGTTTGATAGATAATAGGGGCAAAAGTTTGAAAGCTGTTAATTTCAATTATTTCAAGACAATCAAGACTTTGTTTACAAACAGTTTATATAACTTTTTTTAAGGGATTTTATGACCTGGTAATTAAGACCTTTGGGTCATATCTTATTTTAATTTATGGAGTGAAATGAAATGAAATAAAATGAAGATGATTAATTTGAGATATTAATCAACTGGGATGAAATTAAATTAATTGAGATGATATGTGATGAATATAATCTCAGTAAAATGGTGGCCATTTACTGAGATTTTTTCAGTGGACATTTTGGAGGATCCCGATAAGCTACGTCCAGCAGCTTTGTTTCATTTTCCCACATTTGTGCACTTTCACAGATATTAAACAGTTAATAAACCACCGTTATTACACATTTCAACCTGAAGGAACACTAAATAGACAAAATAAAACAAATCACACAACTTCACTTCTCGCGTTCCCGCCAAAAAGTCCCAGTTTATAGAATACCTAGTTGAGGTCTAATAAAGAGTAGTTACAAGTATGATACTACCAATAGCTATGTTATATTACGTTAAGATTAAACTACGACATATTATGTTCAGTACTCGTTTAAATCAAATCAAATTAATTTGAAATTAATGTTTAGAGTTTGAAACAGTCCAACTGCAATAACTTATTTTTGGTATTCTAATTTTAGGACTGTCCCTATCATAAAGTGAGTGTGTAAAGAAATCATTGTTTACTAAGTATTTTTGTTCAAAATAATTGAAAATCAAAAACAAGCTTCAATAATTTAAATAAAATGCCTATTTGGAAGAGTAAGGATGTTTCTTCATTAGTCAAGTTCTCAATACTTCACAAGCTTCAATACTAATTATAATTTATTTTTGTTTTACAAACTGAGAACTATGTTTCTACACTTTTTTATGGATTAGAAGACCTTATTACACTTTATAAAATTGCCTTATTATATACTTATTATAACTATATAAAATTGGAAATGCCGCTTCATGTGAAAACGTTTCTGATCTCAAAAATCTGTTTTGTGTTTTTAGTTCATTCTGTAGCTTGGTTTGACCGAACCGAATAGCGATTTAATCGCTGTTTTGAAGGATTCCACATTAGGACGTACGTATGAATCATAATATCGGAATATAGCTGTTGAACAGAATTCTGCTAAAAAATATGTCATACCTGTTCTTCAATTTGGCCCTCGAGTCGCGTGATGGCTTTAGGTGCACCGTCAGTGCCCGCCGGCCATTCGCATAGCCGCTGCTCCATGGCGCGGACCTGAAATATACAAACAAAACATTTAGAGCGAATAACTAGAACGCGATTATAGTCGGGTAATATAATATTGGAACGAAGTTCCTTATGGGACGATGCGGAAGGGTACCCTAACCGGGAAAAAACATCCGTAACGTAAGATTTTTCTTAGTAATGCACACAGTGTACAACTTAACTTTGTAATAACGTACAAAAAATTACATATTTTTTAATCACTTATTGACCACGATCTCAGAGCGTTCGTTTGCGCAATACACTAACTCTTATGCAAACAACCGTGAATGAAGTGTACCACAATAAGTTCGCACGTTACCGAATGACCGTGGGTTGTTGCGAAGCCTCCAGTTTTATTTTCTTTATACCTTAAATAGAACTTTAAATTAATATTTTTATAATAAGGAACTTCGTTCCTATCCGGTGTCCCACGACACCACACATTTTTATTATTATTATTATTTTCATCTATCAAATATCTAGTCCATATATCTAGTAGTACAATACGATATTATTTGAATAAACCTCCACTGAATTTAAACCATATCTTAACTGGACAATCTAACACAAATACTCGGATTACAATAGCTTATAACGCATACAGTGAGCTGCACACGACCAAGCAGCTTTACGTTAAGCCACAGCGCAATAAAGCTGACCACAATACGTGGCACGAGGGCTGCAAACAGACCGCAGTATTTGATATCGACTGTTGCAATTCGAATACTAATGTATCATAGTATACTGACAAATAAATACCACAATTAAACCACACTAGGTGATATCACATGCACGTTCAATCAAAAATGTATTGGAAAAAATTGTCTTGAATTAAATTAATGGATTGAGCAGTTTAACATTAACATCAATCATTTCAACGAAGTAGGCATTTTAATACTTTACAGAGCAAATTTCTGGTTGTTGATCAATCGAACTAGAATAAATAGACTTTACTTTACTTGCTTAGATGGGTGGACGATCTTAAGTGGTTATACCGGAGCCCATAGACATCTACAACGTAAATGCCGCCAGCCACCTTGAGATACGAGTTCTAAGGTCTCAATATATGTAGTTACAACGGCTATCCAACCCTTCAAACCGAAACGCATTACTGTTTCACGGCAGAAATGGGCAGGGCGGTGGTACCTACCCGTGCGGACTCACAACATATCCTACCACTAGTAAGCCTGTCTGTAATTGTCTGCATATTTATTAGATATATATCTATATATTTAAATGTATATAAGCGTATATGTCGGTCTCTGGTAACCATACACAGGGAATCCTAATTTTGGGACGGATATCCGTGCGTTGTTTGTTTCCAGTTATTATTATTATTATGTGGTTGATGACTGAATACTTACATTTTCCCGAGCGTCGCGTTAATCTAAACATTTTGAATACTTCAAATTTCCACCGTTTAACTTTCACAGCTTAAAACTAAACATACACACAACACACATAAGAACACCTTTTCAATTTGGTAACAGAGCTATCGTGTCCTGATGTGTGAAACATGAGAATCTTAATAGTTATACACTATGTTATATTAGAGCGTTGACCCTGATATTCGAATTAAAGTTTTTTATGTCTGCAGTAAATGAGGTTGGATATATCAAACGTAATTCATCTTCCCGCTCACAGTTAATTTCTCGTTGAAGATCTACGTAAATCTTTTCTATTTCAATTATTTTTTGACTAGCGACCCGCCCTCGCTTCGCTTCGGAAACATTAAAACACACATGAAACCAAAAAAATAATTTTTTTTTTTTTTTTAAAAAAGTAGCCTATGTTCATCAAGGACAATGTCGGCTTCTAATGGAAAAAGAATTTTTCAAATCGGTCCAGTAGTTTCGGAGCCTATTCGAAACAAACAAACAAACAAATCTTTCCTCTTTATAATATTAGTAAAGAAGAGTACTATTGTTATACATTTGTATCACAATATCGATTGATGTCTGTAGATGACAACAATTTCTTTAAAGGAACACGCAACTAAACGAAATGGTTTTGCTTATTATTCACCAATTAATGCCCCTATAACTGTCATCTAATCGGTCCAACGATATGTAAAACAATAGACGTTTGAAGAACAAAGGAAGGTGAACAATTCGAAGGATACGCACAGGAATAGCTCGCATTAATCACAAAAGCCGTAATTTGCCTGACTCACGACACGAGGGGACGTCGGGAATATCGAAAAGTTTCTAAATGCGGTAATACTCCGGTCGATTAAGAAAAATAAACAACAATTTGACGCGGCCTATTAAAGAAAATGATTCAATCGTTTCATAGTGCTTAGTAATTGTTAAAAAGTTTTTCTCTAGCTTACAAAAAGCTCTCTTTCAATTGTTAAATATTGAACAAGAACATATCGATATTTTAGATATCGATACATATTTGACATATTATACTCGTATTAGATATGTAGTGATTCAAAATTCCACTATAAAAAAGCCGCGACAAATTCGATGTTATTCCATTTAAACGTTTTTTATTGCTAATATTTATTTACAGTATACCGGTTGTTGGCAATTATCGGACCTCTTAGTTTGAAAGCCGTCACCATTTTGTGACATGAGATTGAAATCACAATTTTATGAAATGATAGCTATGCCACTTTTCTAACGGTAATTGATGTCTGCTTCGCGGCCGAAATAGGTAGAGTGATGGTACCCACTTGTGCGGGCTAACATGATTTCCTACCATTCATACATACTACATATTTTATATTCAATGTAGACTTTAGCTAAGCTAAGTTAGAATGAAGTTCTATTTTAAATGAAAATAAGTATTAAACGGGATATATTAAATTAGATTTAACTACAAACGTTAAAATTTTAATTAGGGCGGAAATACTTTTCTTTTCCTTTTTGATTTAAAATAACATGATATTTTTGGCTTAAATTAGGGACGTACTGCTTTTTAACGATTAATGAAAATAGCACGTTATCCACGGAATAGTGACGTTATCGAACCACTCTGGATGAGCAGTCGATGATCTACCGTAACTCTTAGACTTTAGAATGTGAATACCGCCACTTGCCTTGACCCATGAGTTAGAAATTTCAATTGTATTGTATACCTCAATCTTCAAACTGGAATACTTGACTACTTGGAGACAGAAATCGCTAGTATAGTACACACTAGTGTGGACTCATAATACACGATTTGTAATATTTTTTTATTTTAACATGACTACCAAAACAAACTGTAACTTGTTAAGCTACATCAGTTGGACATTCGTCCAAATATTTACTCATTCAAGAATAAACAAATCATTCAGCGAACTCATCATTCAGAAAACATAATCAAACTTTTTTTTTTTAATTATCAGATTCTAAGCATTAAGATCGACCATTGGTAATTACATTTTTTCCGAGATTTGTGAAATTAAAAACGCGTTATTTATTTTACATTGAAATATAGATGATATAGCTAAATATAACGATTAAAACTAAAATTAAAACACTAAAACTTTGTTCAGGCAAGCTCATACTAAATTATTGTGTAAAAGCTCCATGTTTCCGAGTTTTAAATCCGTTTTTTTTTTATCTTTCAGTTTATAGTACACGCCTGATAAATTCGGGTCTTTATAGCACTCGTAACGACTGATTCACGACGCGAATGTTGCATTTTTATTTCGTTCTGTTTGCCTAGCAACCTCGTTACTGTTTTAAAGTTGTGACGTTTCATATCAGTCCATCGTATTTCTTTAAACACGCGTTAATTAATTTGTTCAGTGAAAGAGAAGATAAAAGGGTCATGCACGCCCAGTGTTAGTTGGTCACTGTAGCCCAAGGACATCACAACGTGAATGTCACTTAAATTGAGGCACGAGAGCGATGTTTTAATTGGTTAACAGATTTTCGCAGCATCGCTATAGAAATAGGCGAGATTGTGGCACCTATCCGTGCGGTCTTTTAACATGCCTAACATCTACAGGTTTCTACCGTATTACCGTCAACGTACGACAGGTTGCGCTCAACATCTTTCGACATTTTAAATAATTAGATATAATTAGGAATCGATATTTTTCTAAGAATTAGCGAAAGTCACAAGGTAGCGTGACTCAGTGGGTCGCGATTCCGAGCCGGTGGTAGATACAGCGAAGCACTAATCTTGTCTAAATCTTTCGACAGATGTAGCAAGCTCTCTCAGACTAAGCCCCGTGAGATCGCCTAACAGTCAAAGTGGTGCCCCTTAAAAAAATACCTTTGAAGACGTAAGGTTTAATTTACGTTAACATTAACAGGTCACGTTCATTTAAAAAAAAAAAAACAGATTACCATTTTGAACCCGTAATGCTCTTTATGAAGTAGTCTGGAGCCAGGCCACAATAAATAATGTCATGTTTATTATCACGCCTTGCAATCAATAAGTGTATGCACGACACCGTCCATTTGCCGCCAAGAATAGATCAAAGTGGTCTTTGAATGATGCTAGGATACGAGACATCCGGAGTTCCGACTATACATTATTTTGATGTTCGTTACCAAGAAAAAAAAAATACTTATCTTTTTAGAGACGGGAAAAACTACATATTCATATGTATTAATATTAGGGCATTAAATACTAGGTATTGTATTTGATTAGTCTGATGATTGGTGGGTTGAGTTTTTTTTTCAATCTGATTTTAACGATATGTCATCACTGAAGAAGAGAGTTCTTTCCATAGTGACAACAATGCTGCAAAGATGAGATTTACTATGGTAAAACTAGTTGAAATAACTACCTATACTTTCATTCAAATTCATCTCGAACGCATAAGTTACGAAATGATAATTTAAGTATAGATTTTTTACAAATTAATCAACAACAAATTGATAAGTACTATTCAAATTATGTAGGCATTGTAAGCAGATAGATAAACATCAGATATCGTTTGATCGTGATATCTGTACAACGTATGGCGATTTTCATTTTCATCCCCCACAAATAACGATAGAATCTCAAAAGATTACATTAATTTCTGTTAAAAATGAGTTTTTTTCCTAAAATTAATTACGCGGATTTTTTACTACCTAATATTTCAGCACGCGTGTTATTTTTATTTCTGCTTCTCAGACAGACCTTACACTATACACGATGCGAAGTGTAAACGAGATGGAACATTAAAAAGTTCCTTGGAAGCTAGCAGCAAATAAACATGTGGAATCTACGAGTGTACGTGAATAAACACGTAAACTTGTACACTCGGGTCTAGAGTTCTAATTAACTTTTTAAGTAGAAACCGCCAGGGACCACGTCGTATGTGTGCAGGGCGTAATGGAAAATATTCTTATAGGGTTAACCACCTCGTAATATCGATAAATTAAAATTCATTAAAAAACCGATTTCATTTAAAAAAAATCACTAGTTTGTGCAGTGAAATAACGCGTGGCTCTTGTTTAGGTGGTCACTGATTATAAACTGGCCACATATCACCATATTTCAGTTTTTTAATTCACTTAGACAGCTTAGGGTTAATAACGTGTTAGAATTTTTTTAAATTTATTTAAAAAACTTTTACGGTTTTAACTCGCGTTTTTTTTGTTATTACATTAGAAGTCACGGACGACTAAGACGATGGAAATAATATTGTATAATTATAATGACTCGATTGAAAGTTGTTTTAATTAAGTCTATGACACGCGAAACAAATTACTGATATCGTTAAAGATGTGAGCGATGGTTATTTTATGAATGACATAGCAATAAACTAGTCACAATTTGTTTGGGGAAAAAAATTAAATTATTTAAAATCTGTATTACTTGAAATACTGTTAATAAATTCGTCTTTATCGTAATTGAAACTCAGAGAAGGAAGTTTCAAGCGGTATATGTATACATTCCTTTGAGTCGGTTTTCGTTTCTCATCGAAATAATTTCGTTAATATTCTTACTAAAATATTGTTAATTTAAAGAATACAAATTAATTTTTGTATTAAACGGAACTAATATAATTAAGTAGGTATTTTTTTTTTCAAGCTATCAAATACCATAGACACTTTATAATCGTCGTTCGAAAAAATACACATTACGAATCACCCTAAAAATAAAGGTCGACACACACTCTCACTCCTCACGATATACACGACAACGTCCCGGGATTGAACATTTACTCAGCGGATCGAGGTAGCCGACGAGCGCGCTTCACGCGGCACGCGAGCGAACTAACCGAGCGAGGATATCCTGCAGGACTTGAATACAGTATAAGACGATCGATATTTACAATAGTTTTAATATGCAATAGAGCGATGTTTGTAATTGTATTCGATTTGCCATTAATTAGATCTTTTAGTGCTTCGTTTTGTCTTTACTGTGATCAGCAAAAAAAAAAAGAAAAAAACTCAGTATACTGTTTTGTTTTTTTTTTTATTGCGAGATGGATTGACGAGCTTGCAGCCCACCTAGTGTTAAGTGGTTACCGAAGCCCATAGACATCTACGACGTAAATGCGCCACCCACCTTGAGATATCAGTTCTAAGATCTCAGTAAAGTTACAACGGCTGTTCCGCCCTTCAAATCGAAACGCATTACTGCTTCACGGCAGAAATAGGCAGGCACCTACCCGCGCGGACTCACAAGAAGTCCTACCACCAGTAATAATAATAATAATAATAATAATAATAATAGGTGTATGTATGTGTATGTATTTGTAACTTAATATATAAATTTAATTGCACCTACCACTATTTACTCTGCACTACCTTTGGTTGACTGCTAGAGAATGCCTTTAGACATTAAGTCCGCCAATGTAAATTTTAATATATTATTTAGAACATAATTAAGTTCCGTTTTCACGTAAACAATTAAATATTTTAATTTCACTTATTTATCGTCGTATGCAAATTTTAAATCTGTAAACTATTCAATCTTATTTTCTTTTAGAACTAAGGAGCTGAAGTTCATCAAGTGTCGTGACTATTTATAAAACATTATAAATATCGATGACGGACGCAAGTGTTCGTCTCGTGTAAACGATTGCTGCGTTAGAATGCTTTCAGTGTGAGGTGCATACAAATAACACTGGAGAATTGGGATAAAGCTGGTTTATTTAGTTCCACAACTGGGCAAAGGCCAATCTCTCTGTAACAATGAATGTCGGTGGTAGTTTCCGTATACTTTATATTTTAAATACTAGCTGACCCGGCAGACATCGTAGTGCCTCAATCGATAAATAAAAGACCTAAAATTTTGTATAAAATAAACTTAAAACAAACAAAATCCGCCTCGACGGGGGATACATCGAAGGAAAAACAAAATTGTTATTTTTATTTAATTCTGAGTATTTTCATATTTATCTACCTTTTAAACCTTCTCTGGACTTCCACAAATAATTCAAGACCAAAATTAACCAAATCGGTCCAGCCGTTCTCGAGTTTTAGCGAGACTAACGAACAGCAATTCATTTTTATATATAGAGATTATTTTTCTGTATTACCAATCGTAGTTTCCTAAATACGGTGACTTTTATGTAATTGACTCTATTATTATCATTCTTGTCACATTAAATATTTTCAAGAATACACAAAGTTAATCAACATTTTGTGTTTTCTTCGAGAGTCGTTAAAATAATTAAAATTACTTTTACGGTTTAATCTCGCATTTTTTATTGTTATTATGTTATTTCTAACCGTAGTATACCGTACCGTACGATTTAAAGTGAAAGTAAAAGTAATTAAAATTACGTAAGTACTTAAAATCACTTTTACGGTTTTTTTTATTTTTTTTTATTCTTTGTTAGAACCATACCGTACACCTATTAATCTCGCATTTTTTATTGTCATTCTGTTATTTCTAACGTTACGAATACTTTACAGTTTTCGTGGTCGATTGTTGGTATTATTCCTCGTCGTCTGATTATTATACCAACTACCGTCTTGTTCCTATGAAATATTTATATTTTGGACTTTAACGTTTCATTACAACAATAACGTATTCGAAACGTGGGAAATGATATAATGACAATAAAAGCGCGAGATTAGGTACACCGTAAAATTAGTTTTAATTATAAAATTTTGTAATCAAGTTTATTTGGATTGAAGTAAAATGTATTTTAAAATTAATTTAAATTTTATTAGATTATCATTTCTCAATCCTTTTTAGTGTTGCGAATCCTTTTAGTTCTGTATTTTTAGTAATTTGCCAGAAAAACATTGCAAGTGGCTCGTTAAATATAACAAAGTCATCAGTGAAGAATGTTTTATTATCGAAAATTAGTGAATTTTATAATCACCGTATTCCCGAACTGATATAACATATTTTATAGATCTGTATTGCAGGTATAATGTACTCATTTGAAACAACAGTAACCTCGCATTAAAATATAAGATAAAGTAAAACATGATATTAGCCACAGAAACAGCTTATGTCTGACATATTATTATTTTAAATTTTTTATTGAGTTCATAATTTTTATTATCGCCAACATTGCTGTTGATAAAGTAATTGGAATGCTTAAAGGCATTTTGTCACCGATAAACAACTTTTGGTCGTAAATCTTTGCACTTATCGCCTTAAATACGATGTGACTGGCTGATTGTAAACATAATATTATGCTCTTAATTTTTAGAATCAACAGCAATATTTTGAAAATAGCATCTGTTCGCTTAAACGTGTTTGTGTACATGCAAATATCACGTTCAACGCTGAAAGTGAGTATTAAAATTAGAACATTATACAGTTTAACATCAAATTAACGAGCGGGGCACGCGTCGCGACGTTTATGTAAATTTAAATAGCTTGTTATGTATGTGAAAGCGTCTTTGTATTTCAGCGTTTAGGGGTGGAACATGATTTATAAGTCTCTATGATCTCACGTTACCAGTTGGAGATCATGTTTTACATGAGATAAGATTTCGCGACTCGGCGACTTTGTGGCGTCGTTTGGTAATTTATTTGGTTGAATGTAAGCCTGGTTCGAATTAACTTGGACAGGGAAGAGAACAGTTTTAAACCCAACTGTTCTGTTTATGGTAATTGGAGGTGTGGTCTGCAGCCGAGCTTATCTGTACTGGTCCATCGTTTATGTCGCAAAACTCGATGGTACCTGATGTTAAGAGTTTTTTTTTTGTCTTAGATGGGTAGAAGCACTCACAGCCCACCTGGTGTTAAGTGGTTACTGGAGCCCATAGACATCTACAACGTAAATGCACCACCCACCTTGACATATAAGTTCTAAGGTCTCAGTATAGTTACAACGGCTACCCCACTCTTCAAACCGAAACGCATTACTGCTACAGTACAGTATTGTGGTGTTGACGAACTCATGGATTTATGCCAATAAAAACGACTGCAGTCTGACGAACACTTGTCAACATGCGACACGTTAAATACAATTATCGACTTTGGAAAACTGCAAAAGAATAGGTATCTAATACCCATGAAGTTGCTGTTTTACAATACTACCCCATTTCAAAAGTAATTTACATAGTTTACTACTGCGCTGGTAGAGAGCCCTCGATACTATGGTGGATGCCTATTTCTGCCACGAAGCAGTAATGCGTTTCGGTTTGAAGGGTGGGGCAGTCGTTGTAACTATACTTGATACTTTGATACTTTCGAACTTATATCTCAAGGTGGGTGGCGCATTTACGTTGTAGATGTCTATGAGATCCAGTAACCATTAAACACCAGGACGGCTGTGAGCTCGTCCACCCATCTAAGCAATAAATAATATATATATCAATATGTAGCCCACAGTCATCCACTGCTAGACATAAGTCTATGATGATGATGATGATGATTCGACTCTAGTTCCATTAATAATGCCGTACAGAAAATCTAGCGATCAACGAACTTACTTTTATTTTCTGGAAACATCTATGTACTGCGAGTAGTTACCGTTTTATTTGGAAAATACCGAGACATTGTGTACAATATCTATACAGCCTATAGTTCACGGACATCGTGATTCATCTTGGAAATGCTCCAACAATCCTTTAGACTAGCCAAGGACTAGACTAATCTCCGAGAATGTCTGTAAAATACGATAGCGCTAGAGGAAATTCCCTACTTACTATAAAGAGTATATTTTGGATTTTGACTTGTTTAAAAGGCTTGTTTATATGTCCATATTGATTTCATTATATTAATACATAGATTAAGTGGATTAGTAGTAACATTTTAACGATAATAATTTAAATATGATTTTGGTTTCTACCTATATTTTTTTTTCCACCATCGGTAGCAAAGAAGCGGTTTTTTGATCTATGATCTATAGCCGCACGTAAAACCGATTTATGGTGTGGCGACGGATGCCGTGTCGACGCGTCGCCACGCTATATGATGGTATATATACAGTCTATATGCAGTAGTTTGTACGGTGTGGCGACGCGTCGCCAAGCGCAATCGACGGTGCGATTCTCTCCGTGTTTTACTTGAAAACAAATTATTTTTTCGTAATATTTTATTTTATCATTATGACATATTTAGTTCCTATCACAATCTGTTCTTTTCTGCATATTACTTTTACAAAATAATGTCGATGTTTCACATCTGCCAGGTGTCCCGTGACGGCTCACATTTTTTTTTTGTCAAATTGTTTTTATTTTGAGCAGTATCTTAAAATTTAAGTGAATTCAAATACAACGAAACGATTTATTTATTATTTCAAAACATACAATACAAAGTATATTCAAGAAATTTCTGAAGCTACTGCATTTAAAACTGCTTTGAACTCATATGGCTCCTAGAAAATTCATCGAACATGTACAAAATACTTATAGTTCTCATTCAATTAGTCACGCATGAGATGTATGGACATAAAACCGATTGGGACCAAGTACCTCTTTGAAATGAAAGCACCGCTTAGTGGAAACAAGTGGTCATCAATGCGAACCACTGAGTACTTAACAGGGTATTTGCAGTTTTGTCTTGAATGTGTTTTAAGTAGAATTCTAGATAAGAATTTTCGCAAAAAATACAAGAAGAGTATCCATAAAACGTGTTTTTAATACAGTCTCACAATTTGATCACGTGAATATTTTATTTTGTATAGCTGATCCAGCTGATTTCGTAATGCCTCAATTGATAAATAAAAGACCTAAACTTTTGTATAAAATAAACTTAAAACAAACAAATCAAAAATTTTTTATTCAACATAAATGAAAGTACATACTTGTTGGTGGATACCGAATACAAAACTCTGCTAAGAGTGCTCAGTTTGATATTGATTTGCTTGAATTTTACTATGTAGTCTCAATCAAGAGTAGTCTAACAAATTTAATGCATTTTATTTTATTGATTTCATAAAAAAGGAGTAGGTACAGTAACATGAGCCAAGTATTTCTAGTTTTAGTTTTGTAACATTTTACTCTTCGCAAATAAATATTGTTTTCCGCTTACACGGTGTTTCCCGAGCGCTATGACATGTCCTTCTTCAAACGAGGCTTGTGGAGAGTATTAAACGGTAGGCAGCGGCTTGGCTCTGCCCCTGGCATTGCTGAAGTCCATGGGCGACGGTAACCACTTACCATCAGGTGGGCCGTATGCTCGTCTGCCTACAAGGGCAATAAATAAAAAAAAAACACTACTCCCTTTTCCGATCAGTGAACTATTATGTTAAACATTCCATAATTAACACGAGACTGCCTCATTACATTAGTTTTATAGTTTAAAAATGCGCTACTGCGTACTTATATCAAAAAAACCTAGATGAAACTGGTTTTCGTTGTAAATAGCCTTCTCTGCTGAAGGGTCAAGGGTGAAGATCTGGATGTTTTCCAAAACGGATTTTGGATGGATATTATTCAGCTGTATTAACTATATATTACATTAACGTTATCTGCGTTTTTATGTATTGATTTCATTATGTGTCTGACGGATAAAATTATGTACTTACTATCGTTTTAATTGGATAAAACTTTTAATTTTTGAATCGTTACAGCTTTATTGGAAGACTCGTTGTCATGCTTATTTGTTTTCCAGTAAATATTGGGATGAACTTGGAGAATATTTTAACATGAATCTTATTTGCAAGCGTGTTTTTTATTGCTTAGATGGGTGGACGAGCTCACAGCCCACCTGGTGTTAAGTGGTTACTGGAGCCCATAGACATCCACAATGTAAATGCGCCACCCATCTTGAGATAAAAGTTCGAAGATCTCAGTATAGTTACAACGGCTGCCCCGCCCTTCAAACCGAAACGCATTACTGCTTCACGGCAGAAATAGGCAGGGTGGTGGTACCCACCCGCGCGGACTCACAAGAGGTCCTACCACCAGTAAAATTTAGTCGTAGAGTATGTTTGTCTTTATTTGTTTCATTATTCACTAGTATTCATTCTATAAGTGAAGATTATTCATAAAATATGTGCCAGAAAACAAATCGATTCGATGAGTCAAAAACCCACCCTAAGAATGTGAATTAGGGTCTGCTACACCCTTACTTTGTCACACTGACTCATATAAGGGACACATACCCTCTGGAAAATTAAGTCATATAAATTCTTGCTGTATTTCGACGCTGTAAAGGTTATTTTGTAACGAAGATAATGTTAGGACATTTGCGAATGCTTTTAAGGCGTGCACGGCTTTAACGTCGTCAAATATTTGCTAATTATTTTTATTAAAAGTATCGCAACTTATATATATTAGATATCTGATTTACTCAAGCATCATTTAAATTAATGTTGTAATGGATGATAAATTAGAATGCATATAAGATATTTTAAACGTTATTTTATTTAGAATAGATCTAAATGAGTATTGTACTATCTCACAAAAAAAAATGGGTTGTCTGTAAAGTCGGTTTACTGACGGTAGTTGAACGTGACAACGTCATAAGAAAATACTGATGGAAAGGTTTCATTTTTCAAAAGAAAATTTTAATTTTATTTGTTTGATAGATATTTTGTATGGACAATTGACACCACATTAACATGTGTATTATTGCATAGCAGCTGTCCACGCGGATGCATCGCTCACTCAAGTAGGAGAGAGACAGATGTTGAACGTTGTCGAACGCGGAGGCCGATTGTACCTCTTTGTCGCCCGTTGCGCGCTCTCGCTTGCACTTCAAGCCTTAAATGGAACGCCTCAGAGCGAGGCAACACCGCATGAGTCATGTTTTTTCGTGCGTGCAGCCGGCTCCATCGAAATATAAGACGTTGTCACGTCAAAAAAATTGCTAAACTATAATAGTCTGAATTTTACAGTTTACGAGAGCATGCGAGCCCGCTTGATACAAGCATTAATCTTTCAAATCATATCAAGCATATGTGTAAAATACGCGTTTCGATCAAGAATAATAGTTATAAGCTATTTATTGTCTCGAAGGGAGACGAGTTCATAGCCCGTTTGATGTTCTATTAAGTGATCAGCGGTGACTTTGGCAACGTGATTGATTACCGCCCATCCATCTTTACTGTAGTGTATGGTTAGGATTCGAAATCTGAATTATAATATCTTTACTGTAGTGTATGGTTAGTATTCGAAATCTGAATTATAATATAAAGATTGCTTCACCCGGGAAGAACGATTGTCTCGTGGCGGAAACGGGAAGGATGGTGGTGCTCATCTGTGCAGTTTCATCAATACGCCTTTAAGCGCTATGACATGTCGTTCTTCAAACGAGGCTTGCGGAGAGTACTGAATGGTAGGCAGCGGCTTGTCTCTGCCTCTGGCATTGCTGACGTCCAAGAGCAACGGTGACCACTTACCATCAGGTGGGCCGTATGCTAGTCTTTGCAATAAAAAAAAAAGAGTTTATAAATCTGATCTGATCTGAAAATACTGATGTGTCTGGTTTAGTTTTCTTTGTTTAACCAACACAGTCGATAGGTAATTACGAAATAGTTCAATTACTTAAAACGGTACATTGACTTGGATAGACTGCTGCACTCAATTGATTAGAAGCCCTGTTGGGTGATCCGATACATCGAGCTACGTTCAATCGTAATTAGAAAATTATACGGACTTTGACCGTTTGAAGTAAATTACATAACAGAAACAGGGACCCATTATTTACTGAAATTCCTAAATTAAAAACAAATTATTTTTGAGAACATAATTATCAAGTCACTGTGGTGAACATTATGAGGAAATCATTTATAGGGAACACTCCGTAGCTAGGCTACTTTGAATCGATTTTGCACTTAAGCTTAGTGCAGACTGGATGCCATCCATACGTGGGTAAAGTACACAAGAGCCTTGACGCTTTAATTAATTTTACTTTGCATATGTGACTTAAAGCAGGGCAGGACTTAGACTTGCGCTGTTTTTGATAAACAAAATCAATTATTTGAGCTTACGCATTATCGACGCGAGGAGGAGTTTTTTTTTATTGCTTAGATGGGTGGACGAGCTCACAGCCCACCTGGTGTTAAGTGGTTACTGGAGCCCATAGACATCTACAACGTAAATGCGCCACCCACCTTGAGATATAAGTTCTAAGGTCTCAAGTATAGTTACAACGGCTGCCCTACCCTTCAAACCGAAACGCATTACTGCTTCACGGCAGAAATAGGCAGGGTGGTGGTACCTACCGCGCGGACTCACAAGAGGTCCCACCACCAGTAAAGATGTATTAGGAGAGGAGAGATTAGTACCTCAAAATTCAGTTTATCGACGAGATATGAATTGGTGAGACGTTTTGTTGAAACATGTTGCGTTGCTTGCGTTGTTATCTTCAAACTCAGGAAACATACTTCAGAAAGCGCAATGGTTCAAGTAATAGCCTCTTTCCTTAGAGTGGTACGCTGCTCGAGCGGTGTTAATAAGCTTATTCACCTAAATATTACGACTTGAACACATCACTGAAAAAAACCTAGTTTGGGATTTTAATTTTCAACACCTCGATGGTTTGCATTTTTTAAATAGCATGCAAATATATTATGACAGTATATAACGATTTCCATAAAACTGTGATCTCATTATAATGTAAAATTGTCGAAATTCCTTCTTGTTTACCTTTGATATACGCAAAACAAACACTTTTACTCTTAGAATATTTGTGTATTAAATTGAATACTTTTCAGTTCTTCTAGAACTTTATACCTAACGTTCAACAATTCACCTTTTGCGATGTTAATAAACTGCAATGCCTCAAAATCACCGAATTCGGCTCTGTAAATTGTTTTCCACGGCTCAAATATTGCTGATTATATATTTTAGTACAAAGGGGATGATAAAATTTCATTAAGCCCGTTAATTTCAAACTTCGTTGAGTATAATTGGGTGACGATATGTGAACAGCTATTTCTCGAATTATATTGGTTTTGGATTCGACACTGAACTGTTTTTCAAGCGCTTATTTCAAAGGATTTTACATTTAAGAGATACGAATACTGGTCCCTGGGCCCCTTGATCTAATACACCAAGTTGCATATTTAGGAAATCTTAATATATATATATATAATATTTGTAAACTTATCTTGAAAATATCTTTGGTGAGAAACAGGAAAATATCACATATCTTGTATATTGTGATGGCTACCGCCACATATCCTTCTTTAAACGTGGCTTGAAAGTCCCCAGTGATAGACAGCAGCTTAGTTATGCTCTTCGCGTTGCTGAAATGCAATAATGAACAATGCCGTCTAAACTGATCGACTTCCGCGGTGAAGGAATAACATCGTGTAATAGAAATCAAACCCGCAAAATTATAAATTGCGTAATTACTGGTGGTAGGATCTCTTGTGAGTCCGCACGGGTAGGTACCACTGCCCTGCCTATTTCTACCGTGAAGCAGTAATGCGTTTCGTTTGCGTTTCTATACAGAAACCTTAGAACTTATATCTCAAGGTGGGTGGCGCATTTACGTTGTAGACATCTATGGGCTCCAGTGACCACTTAACATCAGGTGGGCTGTGAGCTCGTCCACCAATCTAAGCAATAAAAAACAAAAAACAAAACAGACGATCTTACGATCTAATATTCTATGAATATTCACGCATGTCAATACGTATATAACAGTCCATATTGAACATAAAATAATTTACATAAAGCTGTTATTGGATCGAACCATAAAACCGAGTAACTGTCACTGGCTCCTCTTCGAACCTATCAGAATTCACAGAATAGAACGTTAGTTCGTATCCGAACTAAAGATAAATATTCAACCTAGGGCATTTGTTTCGCAACGAGCTATTCTCGTCCATTTATTCCTTAAGTCACGATCTTCAGCAGCGTAATGGCGCCACCAAAGAAAATAAGTTTATTACTTCGGTATCAGCGTTGCTAATATAACTTTAAAAGTGATAAGTTCGTATGTACAGAAGGCGGTCTTACCAAACAATTAAAATGTTTCTTTCCCAAAAATGGAGTCCTAATGCAATTTCTGAAACGTAAGTATTTAACTACGTACTAATTGAACATTTTAAATACCATTAGGAGATATTCAGTTAATATGAATAGCTGATATGGGGCTACAGAGTTTATTACACCATCTTACCCGACCCGGAGAGTTAGAGACAGTTCGAAGTTGTCGTGGCCTAAAGGTTAAGGCGCCCGGTGCATGTGAATGGAACGACTGTACCGGTGTTCGAATCCCACTGGCAGGTACCGTTTTTTCTAGTAAAATATGTATCTACTTAACACAAGTTCACGAATTACTTCCACCATTTAGGAATATCATTGTGTAATTAAAATCAAAACAGCAAAAAATATAAAATAACTAGTAATGCGTTTAGGTTTGAAGGGTGGGGCAGCTGTTTTACTGTAAAACAGAGCCTTAGATCTCATATCTCAAGGAAGTGGCGGCATTTTCATTGTTGATGTTTACTGATGTCTGCTCCGGTAACCAATTATATCAAGTGAGCCGTGAGCTAATTCATCCATTAAAACAATAATAAAAAAAGTCATTTAGCACCCTCGAACAATTACCCAGAGACCAAAGTTTTTCAAAAGTCCACAATGATCATTGAAACAAAAAACAAACGCGATTAAGCTTTACGCATTATTTTTCAAACCAGTTACCGCTTAAATTTTCATAATAGTTTTGGTGATATTCCCGCAGCATTATATTCCTATATTAAACCTAAACGACAGTAATGGCGCCGGCTAGGCGGACTAGACTTCAATGTTTCTACGGTCTACGTTCGCTTCGAATCGATACTGCTTCCAGAGTGATTCACAGGCGATAACTGTGGCCCTAAGTTTTTGAAGTAGGTGTGTGTGAAATATGGCACGGAAATTGTTATTAATCGTTTTTGAGCCAGACGCTCATTAATAGCAATACTACTTAGGGCACAACCAAACTTATTATTGCAGTACACGTGGGCAGGCCACCGAGATTTTTTTTTTCTTTGGACTTGGTACTTGACCCTTTTACGAGGTCCCGCGCCTAGGGGGTACGCAAGCGGACCGCGGGCCCAAGGGATGGAATTTAGGGTCCTACCCACTAAACGACTCCCCTGGCCAAGAAATATTACAAAATTTGAGTTTTTTTCGTATTAAGTCCCGAAGCTGTAACGACAATTTCATCTAAACATCTAATACGTTATTTATAGCACTGGGTGGGTGTAAAACCTCTTTGCCTAACCGCATCCACAAAACAGAAAAATGAATGAAATGAACGGAGTGAAGTATCAAAACGTACCTACACGTGCTGGCTTCTATCAACGATTTATTAAAGGAAAAAAACTACTTAAGTTCTGAACTGTAAAAATATAATTAAATTTCTAGAATTTATCTTTCTTTCCATTGGAAAGTACGGGATTTTTCAAATTATAATAACCTAAAACATTTATCCAAAAAATGTGCATTGTTCTGGTGTGATATCAAATTAGCCATTCATTGTTTTAAATAAAAAAAATTAACGTCGATTATAAAACCATGGGCCGGTTCTAGTAATAAATAATCTTTGTACCGATCTTTGCTTGTCTGAAGTTAATATTCTAACAAACACGCTTCAACTAGAGCCGAAACACGTAAATAACTAACATAACAGCGGGTCATTTCACTAAATCCAAGCAAGCATCAGCTAAGTTTAGCATGGTTCAGTATTGTTGGTAATTTGTCTCGATTTCAGCCACGGGTTTTATTGTTTACGTGAAATCTATAATACTAAATTGGTAGTTTAAGCACGTCTGATTTGAAATGTATTTACTTAAGTATGGTGATTGGGATTTAGAAACGATGATTGTCAAAATAGTTTATCGCCCCTTTTTCAAATGGCCGCGGAATTGTATTGATTGATGTGTTAATCGTAGTCGAAATTCGACTATAATTAATTGGAATTGTAAGTTTGTACACTATTATGATTGTATTTTATACTTCTATAATCACAAATTTCGCCAAGACTAAAAAAATGTTAACAAAGACCAACAATATTTAATCTCAATTTGACAACAGACGTCAAGAGTTTGACAATAAATAGTATGCATGCATGTGTGCGTCAAATACATGGTATGTAGTGTGTGTAATGTTTTCTTTATTGATTTAATGTATCTTCTATGCATTATTTAAAAAAAAAATTTAGCATTGTGCACTTCTTCTCTATATTCTCTATAAGTGTGGAAAATTTCATACTCCTCCGTCCGCGCAATTTTCGTAAAAAGGGATACAAAGTTTTTGCTTCACGTATTAATATATAGATAATGACGTCCTATTGATCAAGGCTCTTATGTTAGACATGTATATAAATAAAAACTAACGATTCTTTGGATGTTCGTCATCTATTCAATGCAACTAGTTTTGTTGGCACTCTATGGTAGGTTTCAAAGTCATGGTCACTATACCAGATGTAATTTAAAAAACATGGGTGTTTTTCATATGAGCACAAATACTCGAGAAAAAGATAATAAATGAATGTGCATTTCATGTGTTTCTGTTTGGCAGCAGTCAGGGTGAAATGTGGTAAGTAAATTTTTTAATAAATATTTTGCAGTACATAACCATCCTTCTAAAAATTTTGTTTCATGAGAAGCACTTTGTCATGTTAATATATTCTCTTGCTAAAAAGTAAACAAGAAAGCAATATCTAGAATGTCGGCCCGTGTTCTTTTTGAGTTATGACGAGGGCTTGTCATGAAGATTTTGGATCAAACAATGCCACTAAAGGCCATTTTCCTACATGCTTTTTTTTTTTTTACGAACTAACTTTTACCGAACACATCATTTAAAAATTATTAAACATAAGTACGAAATCGATTAGCATTGTAATTTTGGTAGATTACATTATTTTGCGATCAGATTATTAGTTATTATTAATAAATCATATTTAGATTTATTGTGGATTAATTTAGGCAAAGTATCACATTTTCCTGTTGATTTTGTTTCGTTTTATTATTTATTTTCAACTTTTCCAATGCTTTATTGTTTTAACCGACTTCAAAAATGAAGGAGGTTCTCAAATCGACTGTATGTTTTTTTATGTTTGTTACCTCATAACTTTTGACTGGGTGAATCGATTTCGATGATTTTTTTATTATTAGAAAGCTGACGCTTCCCGTGCGAGCCCATTTCAATTTAGTCCAGTTCTGATAATGGTATCCATGAGAAAATCATAATAATCTTAAATTTGCATTAAGCACCTGCGTGCGCGGCAAATAGATGAATAACTCATAACTCAATATCACGCCAACCGATTTCGATTATTATTGTTTTTAGTGTATATTAAATTGTTTTGGAATATCTTTCTTTTTCTATCTGAAGTCGGTTTTTTTAAAGCATGTCTATTTACAATTATTATGATTACCGGTTACTATGGTGCAATTCCACGACATTATATTGTATTAAATACCGCGTCATTATAGAGAGTATATTGATATATCTTCTGACGTAAAATCTCATGCTCAGGTCACAACTAAAATTAGAATGTACACGTCAACAGCTTACATATTAACCAAAGGAAATCATTAATCACATCTCCTAATTCGACCGCTCATAGTTTACGACGCACAAAACGAATTGTTAGACTATAAGGGTGACTAATTAACGTTAAGCTACGCTGCGCTGTGCTGAGCCGAGCTAAGCTAACTTATTCGTTTTCTGTAATATCTGTAAGTTTTTACTGAAACTAGAGATCCCGCAGTAGTCGAAATTCGACTATAATTAATTGGAATTGTATGTTTTTGTACACTATTATGATTGTATTTTATACTTCTATAATCACAAATTTCGCAAAGACTACACTTTAAAAAATATTTAATCTCAATTTGACAACAGACGTCAAGAACAAAAGTTTGACAATAAATAGTATGCATGCGTGTGTGCGTCAAATACATGGTATGTAGTATGTGTAATGTTTTCTTTATCGATTTAATCTTTTGTGCATTATTTATTAAAAAAAAAAAAATTTGCATTGTGCACTTCTTCTCTATATTCTCTATAAGTGTGGAAAATTTCATACTCCTCCGTCCGCGCAATTTTCGTAAAAAGGGATACAAAGTTTTTGCTTCACGTATTAATATATAGATAGGTCTTTGCGGGCACTTTCTAAGTGTCGTGTCTTTACCACCAGTTCGGAATGCAAACTTCGTTACCCACTGTGAAAAATTGGCGAGAAAGCTAAGGCTTAATCCTACTACTATTATAAATGCGAAAGTTTGTAAGAATGTATAGTTGTATATGTTTGTTACTCTTTCACGCAAAAACTAATGAATGGATTTTGATGAAACTTAACAATAATATAGCTTACATATCAGAATAACACATAGGCTATCATTTATAAGCAAAAGAATAATTAGACTTTTTGTTTGTTACTTTTTTTATTGTTTGTTACTGTCAGGACCAGATTTGTATAAAAGAAAATTCAATAAGATCAATAATAAATTATAGTTCCCGAAGCGGAGCGAGCGAGTTAATTTATAATAAACGTAAACCCGTATTTAACACAATCCATTTACAAACAGTTATACTGCGCAATATACTTATAGTTAAGGACGAGCGGGATGAACATAAAAGCTCTCAAAATGGGAGACGAAAATCACGCAATCACTGTTTTTTGATACTAAGAGACGAGAAACACAGGTGGAACATGCTCGCGGATGTTAAGTTCTTATTGCTGACTTATCATCACTTGCTGTGTGATGAAGAATACTGCTTTTAAATATACATCACCACACTTTTTCTTCAGAGTCAGTATCTTGATTTCTAAATGTATCTATTTTGAGGACTTTGTTCTATTTGCACTTGTTGTACAGTTCTCATCCACGTGTCACTCTCAATATTCGGTAGTCTTTAGTGCTTCACATATACACATGCCGATAAGGGATTTCATCAATTTGGATCAATGGATGACTATGTCATTCTTTCCGGTCGACATTGCGAGCAATGTGTCGTAAATAGTTAATAAGTATGCGCTAGTATATTTGTTTATTTTTTATTGTTTAGATGGATGGACGAGCTCAGAACCCACCTGGTGTTAAGTGGTTACTGGAGCCCATAGACATCTACAACGTAAATGCGCCACCCACCTTGAGATATAAGTTCTAAGGTCTCAGTATAGTTACAACGGCTGTCCCACCCTTAAAACCGAAACGCATTACTGCTTCACCGCAGAAATAGTGGTATAATAGGTGGTAACTACCTGTACGAACTCACACACAAGAGGTCCTACCACCGGTAATTACGCAAATTATAATTTCGCGGGTTTGATTATTATTACACTTTACATGATTTTTATTATTATATTTTATTGTAGACAGCTTATTTTTTGTGTTGAGTGAGCCCTTTGAGAATGGACACACAAATATGGCGCCACATAAAGCGCAGCATATTTTGTTTGCGATTAAAGTATTGAATCGGTTGGAGTATAGTGGAGTACGAGGCAGCATAGCTTGATGTCTATCAGTCCCTCAGAACGCTTACGCAAAAAGAAAAACCGCCGCAGGCGCCGGAGTTACGGTCTGGCGAGTGTCCAAATACAGAAACGCTTCTCGCGTACGTGTCAAGTCTGTTTGTGTCTAGTATAGGTAAAATTATATATTACTTTACTCGCCTGATATCAAAGACGTAATTATCTGTTACTAGTGGCCCCGGAGTAGTCGAAATTCGACTATAATTAATTGGAATTGTAATTTTCTACACTATTATGATTGTATTTTGTACTTCTGTAATCACAAATTTCGCCAAGATTACACTACACTATAAAAATATTAACAAAGACAAACAATATTTAATCTATTCTCAATTTGACAACATATGTCAAGAACAAAAGTTTGACAATAAATAGTATGCATGCGTGTGTGCGTCAAATACTTGGTATGTAGTGTGTGTAACGTTTTCTTTATTGATTTAATGTATCTTTTATGCATTATTTTAAAAAAATATTAGCATTATGCACATCTTCTCTATATTCTCTATAGGTGTAGAAAATTTCATACTCCTCCGTCCGCGCAATTTTCGTAAAAAGGGATACAAAGTTTTTGCTTCACGTATTAATATATAGATTCTAAATTTCTGTATTTGAATATAACAAAAAAAAAAATCGGTTGTCTGTAAAGTCGGTTTACTGACGATAGTTGAACGTGATAACGTCATAAGAAAATACTGATGGAATGGTTTCATTTTTCAATTATCGTTGGTATAAACAATTGACACCACATTCACTTTTCACTGAACTTCATACTTTACGAAAACATGTAAATGTATTAGTGTATAGCAGCTGTCCACGCGGATGCATCGCTCACTCAAGTAGGAGAGAGACAGATGTCGAACGATGCCGAACGCGGAGGCCGATTGTGCCTCTTTGTCGCTCGTTGCGCGCTCTCGCTTGCACTTCAAGCCTTAAATGGAACGCCTCAGAGCGAGGTAACGCCGTATGAGTCATGTTTTTTCGTGTGTGCAGCCGGCTCCATCGAATTATAAGACGTTGTCAGGTCAAAAAACATGGCGTACATCTTAATGTGTCTTTAGAAGCTTTTTACTCGTTCCCTCGCAGACTCATTCAAGCACCGGTCACTGTTCTGGTCGAACTCATGGACGCAACGAAGAGTTCGACGTGCAACCTAGCTGGTACAAATAACCCACAGTTTCTCACTGGATTTTCGATCGCGATTCTGATTTGGTGTATAAACACTGCTCTTGCTAGGGCTAGTGTTAACAAATCCTTCCAGATTGAGTGAGTTCACCTACCAAACTGTAACGGGAATGGTCCCTTAGATTACAGACGATTAGGTAGGGAAACAAATATAAAACTCACACACTAAGCCCTACAGATACAAATGTTAGTCTCTTTTTAGTGTCGGCATTTCGAGTACCATTCCTGTTTCGCCAAGTTTTAAAACACACCGGTCTTAAAGAAGTTTTCCTTTAATAAAATAAGTTTCGCACTAAACGGCTCCAAGCTACGTTTTTCTTGGTATTTTCAGTACAGGAAACATGAATAGTAAACAAAAATCATATACTTGCAACAAAGATTACTGTGACCGATCATTAAGAAATACGCCAACGATCTGCGATATATCATCATAGTACGTAATCTTCATTTAATTGTTGACTAGATGATGACTGAGCTTTGCTCGGCTTTTTTTTTATAACGCCATCTTGTTCAACAAGATTAAAGACACAACAAGACTTTTTGTGTCTTTAAAGCCGTAAAAATAGTATTATCATTCGCTAATAGATGTCGGGAAGAGTCATAAAGTTGATTATCGATAAAGTCGAAATAAAAACACGAATAAAACAATATTTTCTGAAAATAAATCGTAGCTAGTTCGATTTATCGCCCCCGAAATCCCCTGTATACTAAATTGTATGAAAATCGTTGGGGCCGTTTCCGAGATTCAGATTATATATATAAATAAGAATTGCTCGTTTAAAGGTATAAGATACTTTTATCGACAACATGATTGTTGCCACATAGAATGATGAATGTGGCGACAGTGGCGTACATGTAGTAATTGATATAAGGATTAATCGTGGACACAATCAAGACTGCTTAAAAGTTAAATCTCGTTTATTTTCATTATACAATTTCTGACATTTCTATACAGTTTTTGAGGTCTATACACGACATCATTAACACATTAAACTATTTAAGAAAATACATCATCCGTTATCTTGATTCATTAGTTGGCAATCGCGATGGCTTTTCATCTATGGACCTTTTGATGAGGGCGGTTGTAATGGTGAAGATGGACATCGTTATTAGATATGATAGGCATAGTATCAAAACGGAAATGGACACTTTCAGCTAGAAAGAAAAAACAGTTGTAAGTGACCATTCCCGTTTCAATAATTTCCTCTCCATGTGTGATGACGACCTTCGTGTTCTGTTCTACATTCTCAATCATAAGTATTCGCAGTAGTGCTTCTATTTGATCGTTCTTTGGATTTCATTACATGTGATTGTATCATCACTGCCTTGTATTGCTGATGACTTCCGTCTTAGATTTTGGAATGGCTTCACCTGTTTTTAATCATGCTTGATTTAAAAAAAACACCATCAACAAATTCACTTGCAACAGTATCTCCATTCTTAACACGCTTGTAACAGTAATTCTTTTTTTTTAAGTAGTAATCATAATACTTTTAAATTTTATTATTATTTTCTCAAATCCTATCGTAATTTTGTTGAGTTAGTTTTATTTCTGGTCAATTTCGCAACTGTCAAATGTTAAATTGCTGAATGATGTTTTTTAATCATTAAATTTACACACATAAGCATCGTTATAAATGTTGATTACACTATTACAAACACTCAAAAAGTGCAATGAAGCTGTTTTCAATTAGAATAAAATTGCTTACACTAAACATAATCTCAAAACATCGCAAAAAAAAACTTTTCGGGTATAGAATTATTGTTCTTTAATTATTATTTTTCTGGATTATTTTGACTCTGGAATTTCCATGAAAATAGTTTATTTATCTTTGCACATATGGCCTCATTGGTCGACGACTACTATCACTTCTTTATCGTCCATACGCCATATCTTCAGTTTCTTTAATGCCTATCTTGACTGGTAGTGGTAGAGAATCCACACGGGTTTATACCAAAGGATAAGGTTGTGCCTATAATTTCGATCAACGCAGAACCGCAATTCATGAGTTGCTCAAACAAACCAAAAACATGAATATTATACAAACAATTATAATTGATGATTTATCAAACAGTGGTACCTACTATACAACAGTTTTATAATATAGAGCGTTACCGAATCAAGCTTAGGTAGTACGGATGCAACAAGAATGTCAATAAGTTGATATAGAATCACCGACGGAAGTCCCAGCCGCGTTTCTAGAGACATTTGGAGACGTGACTTCCTGAACGAAGAACGCTTCGTGTTGCACGATACGTGGGCTTATCTTAATTTAATTGGCTTTAGTCAAGATTGGTTTAATATATTTTTGGGATCTTTTTTTTATTTTTTTTTATTGCTTAGATGGGTGGACGAGCTCACAGCCCACCTGGTGTTAAGTGCTTACTGGAGCCCATAGACATCTACAACGTAAATGCGCCACCCACCTTGAGATATAAGTTGTAAGGTCTCAGTATAGTTACAACGGCTGCCCCACCCTTCAAACCGAAACGCATTACTGCTTCACGGCAGAAATAGGCAGGGCGGTAACGCTGGAGAATCCATTTACGATCCCCGCGGATTCACAAGAGTACCAGTAATTGCGCAAATTATAATTTTGCGGGTTTCAATTTTATTACACGATGTTATTCCTTCACCGTGGAAGTCAATCGTGAACATTTGTTGAGTACATAATTCATTAGAAAAATTGGTACCCGCCTGAGATTCGAACACCGTCGTATCGCTCAACACGAATGCACCGGACGTCTTATCCCTTAGGCCACGACGACTTCAAGATCGACGTATCTGTTGTAGATGTAGACACAACTAATATATAATATAATATAATATATAATATTTTTTCACGTTATTTAGATAATTATCTCGATAATTAACAAAGAAAAATTCGGTTAGTAATAAATTTTTAAAATTCGTGAAATCAACATATTTTATCCTTGCTACACCTAGTAAGCTACCATTTACCAAAGTTACTGTAAGGAAAAAAGTTGGGCGTCTAGTCAAAAGGAAGCTACTCACGAAAAATCAGCTTGTTAGTAATAAATGATGAAAAGTGTACCAGGGATCCTGTACTAATATGTTTCTCAGGCAAAAGGTATCGTCCAATTTAATTAAGGAACACAAAATATCGTTGAACATTTTTTCCTATGTCACCAAATAGTTTGGTTAAACTATGACACCCCTGGTAGCGACGGTGACGACTCACCGGCTCAATCAGTATGCTTAGTGCGAGTTTCTTAACGTACTCGATAGCGTAAAAGTTAACTCAAATTTGTATGGAGTTGGAACGTTTGCGTACGTTTGCCGCTAGGGGCGCTGTTCCAACTGCATACAAATGTGAGTTATCTTTTACGATGTCAAGAACGTAAAAAAACTCGCACTAAGCACACAGAACTGCTTACCATCCGCGTGATAGTCGTAATCTGCAGAATCGTTAATTCTTCACTTCCTACTCTGAGATTTATCACGTACCTATTCATATCATACACATCAAAACTATAAATTCATGAAGGATTGGAAGAAAACTAACGATATTTTAAAAGTGCGATTTGTGTTCTAAGTGCTGAAGTTCCCAAACAATCTAACGTTGTTCGTAATGCAATATTTCTGCTAGATGGAAATCCTTAAAGCGAAACAGAAAACAATAAAACACTGTATTGCATCGGCAGCTGCCCCCAATGGCCCGGGGCGTGCTGAAATATATGTAAATGCGCAATGCGTCATATAACGCGCGCTCATGAATTATTGAGTAAACGCCCACTAATATTAACAGCTTATTTTAGTGTTTTTCAAAATAATTTATCGTTAGGCCGAGATCGTCCCAAGTTATAACTGTTTACAATTGTAGAGACCACAAATTAGTCGACTATTATCAAAGCCGGCAATCTGACTTTTGGACAATTATTGGTAAATCAGAAAAACGAATTATTGACTTGGTATTCCATTGGCAGTCACAAAACTCTTCGGAACGACATCTTAGATAAATAACAGGTTAACTATTAACCTTTATTTAATGCAGGTTTTGAACCGTATTCTTTGAAGGAGACGATTATATTCAAATCAATCTGTATTGACATATCAATAACATTTTTTTGTCCAAATGCACAGATTGCCACCTTTGATAATAGACGACTCAAATGTCCCCATAGCAACTAACAATTATATGTATGTGTTAGCGTTAATTAGTGTTAATATAGTGCTAATATAATGCAATGATGATACGTCAGTCTCGGGATTGTCGGGCTGTCGATAGCACGTTAGGTTGTAATCCCAATATACGTTAGTCACTTAACTGAACACGTGTCTTATTAATCCTTGCTCGATATAGAGACTCAACACAATCATAGTTACTAGTTACATAATTAAAATAACTTTTACAGTTTAGTCTTGCGTTGGTTACTGTCATTCTATTATTTTTTACGTTTTGAATACTTTAGTTTTCGTGGTCACGCGGACGACGTAAACACACGGAAATAATATCGAGAGACTATTTATTTTAAGCGACATTTCTTAATAACTAATAATATAACTTTACAGAAGAGCCAATTAAAGTTTAAAATTTGGAAAATATCTATTAAACAAAAAAAATCCTCAGCTATTTTAATGGAGTAAACTTAATTGAAGTTCGAATAAAAAAATTCGAATGGTTGATAATAATACCCAATACAACGCACCTTTATTTACAAAAATAAATGTCGCGTATTAAGGAAATGTCGCTTAAGCCTAATAGTCTGTCATCCCTCGATATAATATCAATAGGAAAAAGGCAGATGACATCTTAAAAGCAGTTTTGATTATATCTACGACTAGCGATCCGCCCTCACTTCGCTTCGGAAATTGTAATTTATTATTGAATTCTCCACTATTTAATGGATGTTATTATACATAATAATATAAACTTGCCTCTTCAATCACTCTATCTATTAAAAAAAACTGCATCAAAATCCGTTGCGTAGTTTTAAAGATTTAAGCATACATAGGGACAGACAGATATAGGGACAGAGAAAGCGACTTTGTTTTATACTATGTAGTGATTCGTGTAAACGGAGCAAAACACTGTAATTTCTATACAAAAGTGGTTATTTATAGTTTTTACTATATTATGATCATCGTTGATTACTGAATGATATTATTATAATGATAATGGCAGACGAGACGATTGTTGGTATTAGCAAAACCAAGAGCAGTTAAATCTTTCGAATCAAGTTTCAATATAGTTTCAATACAATTGAAACCTCGACTCAGAAGAAAAAAAATAAGACGATTAAATTTTTTTTAGTAGTAACTAGGTTTTTTTAGTAGGCTAGTAAGCCGGCCCGGCAGACTTCGTGGTGCCTCAATCGAGAAATAAAAGACCTAAACTTTTGTATAAAATAAACTTAAAACAAACAAAAGGAATCCGTCCAACGGGGGACACATCAAAGGGAAAACAAAATTGTTATTTTTATTTAATTCCGAGCATTTTCATATATATCTTCCTTTTAAACCTTCTCTGGACTTCCACAAATAATTCAAGACCAACATTAGCCAAATCCTTCTAGCAGTTCTCGAGTTTTAGCGAGACTAACGAACAGCAATTCATTTTTATATATATAGAAGATTACTATAATCGTTTGTAAATTATTCAGTTATTTTGATAACGATCAATCGTTTTGTATTCGGCTAATTTTAATTCTGAGCGGGCAATACCGAATGGAGATGCGTTAGTCATTGCGTGCGAATGTCAAATTAAATTTGTTCTATAGTCGACAGCGGTCGCACGTGGTGTTCATACACAAACTTATTGGCTCTAAATCACTGATTATTATTGTAATTCCTGATTTCGTAAGTAATTTAACGGTCTGTATAACTAAAACAATTAGAAGTCTCAACGCAAGGACTTTTGTTGTCTTTAATTTACTAATCAACAACCACGTGCTAGAGCTCGGCCTTTTTTATTTATTTTTTATTGCATAGATGGATGGACGAGCTTATAGTTAGAACGGGTGCTTCACCCTTCAAGCCGAAACGCATTACTGCTTCGCGGCAGAAATAGGCAGGGCGGTGGTACCTACCCGCGCGGACTCAAACGAAGTCCTATCACCAGTAAAAACCGGCCTCTCGATAAATAAAACTGATCTTTAATAAGTTTAATTTAATAGGTTTATACGTAGCAGTTGGTGAGTTTCGGTGAGATAAGGTCCCATTTCATGGTACATACAGGGTATGCGTCTTTGATAAGATCGCCTCCTCGTCTATATGACAACTATGAAACAATAACTAACCACTAACCACTAGCTCAGGAATTAACGTTTGCGATAATCACACTAATAGATGAAGTTAGTCATTGACTCGTTGGAAAATTGAGACTTGTTTTAGTAAACGTCGTATTCCTGACTACTGTAAGAGTGTTTGAATCTCTTTCCATATCGACGAGTGAACTGTTAAAGGTTATTTGTTTAAGCGACATTTTTACAACTTTACATGAGAGCCAATTAAAGTTTACATTTTGGAAAAAAAATCATAGAAAAAAAACTTTTTCAACTATTTCAATGGAGTAAGCTCAATTGAAGAAGCTTAAGAAGTTTAATAAATAAAATGCATTTTTAATTACAATTATAGCTGTAGCGTATTTATTAAGCGAAATGTCCCTTAAACCAAATAACCTTTCACTCCTCGATATATTTAAAGCTGACTGCAAAACACAATGTGTGAGTATCTATATATTAATACGTGAAGCAAAAACTTTGTACCCCTTTTTACGAAAATTGCGCGGACGGAGGAGTATGAAATTTCTCACACTTATAGAGAATATAGAGAAGGAGTGCACAGTGTTAATATTTTTTTTTAAATAATGCATAAAAGATACCTTAAATCAATAAAGAAAACATTACACACACTACAATGTATTTGACACAACAAATACATAAAAATATACTCTTTGTTTACTGTCAATTGGGAAACTTTTGTTATTGCTTAAAGTCTGTGGTCGAATTGAAAAAAGATTAATATTGTTTGTCTTTAATATTATTGATCTATAGTGCAGTTTTGGCGAATACTGTGATTATATTATCGAAATATAATAGTGTTTGACAATAGAACCATAATAATGTTTAAACTTAAAATTTCAATTAATTATAGTGGAATCTCGACTACTGCGGGGCCACTAGTTCCTATAATAAGACCTTAATATTCGGGCCGTATTTTTAATATTTTGTATTAGCGTCATTCGGTTGATGGACAAAGGTATGCCTGTTGAATTTCAATACGACCGAATTAATGCAATTCTACTGGTGGTAGGACCTCTTGTGAGTCCACACGGGTAGGTACCACCACCCTGCCTATTTCCGCCGTGAAGCAATAACGCGTTTCGGTTTGAAGGGTGGGGCAGGCGTTGTAACTATACTGAGACCTTGGAACTTATATTTCAAGGTGGGTGCCGCATTTACGTTGTAGATGTCTATGGCCAGTAACCACTTAACAGCAGGCAGGTTGTGAGCTCGTCCACCCATCTAAGCAATAAATAATAAAATTCGTTACTCGAAAAATCGTCATCTTTGTAGCATCTTCCTTTTTTATCTATTCTGTTAGTGACGTCACATATAACACTTTCCGATCTTCCGTTGTTCAATTATTAAAACCTAATTTAGTTCTTATTCCATAGTATATTTTAGAAACGCCTCTTGTATGTGATCTCGCCATAATTGAGAGCTTTATCAAAGCTAGACTGGCTAAGTCTTTCAGAACTGAACGAGTCTGCAGCCTAATCCTAGATTAGGTTTCTTTATACTTAGGTCGATGCTCTGATAGAATCCTCGTGTGGTTTCGTACAAAAAATTGTTGAAGATTTTAAATTGTTTTTTTTTGTATATCTCCAACTTTAATTTTGGGTTTTTATATCTTTTTTTTAAATATAAATGTTGATCTTATTATCTATGAATTATCTATTATTTTATGGTTTCCCTGGTTAAAGAAAACTGAAGCTTTCAGTATATTGAAAATAAAAGAAGAATTCGGCTTAGGTATATTTTGTATTTTTTAAGTGTATCGTTATACAATCTATACATGTCTAAATTATATCAACTATAAACTTATCTGTATAAGTTTGATAAGAAAAAGATAGTTATTACTATATTCTTAAGTTTAATTGGGCTATTTTAATATCGAAAAATAAATTACCGTTTTGTTTTTGTGTTAAATTAGTTATGTTAGTCTGTTTTTTGCTTTGAAGGTTACGTATTTCACTGTTAAACTTATTTGCCTACTAACTGAAGACATATAATAATTATTTATTTATTTATTTATTTATACTGTATGCACAAAATAAAACTTGTACACAGGCGGACTTAATGCCATGAGCATTCTCTTCCAGTCGACCATTACACATTTACTGGTTTTACGTAATTAAACTATTTACTTGTCATTCAGATTTGATGTTTTCATACACATAAAAAATACGTTTAAAACACGTTCAAAATTATTCACTTGACAAAAAAGAGGATTGTCTTTGTTCACGGTTTTTGTTGACTCAAAGGTGTCTGCCATATTTTATATTTGAAAATGGAATGAATTACAAACAAGGCGGGAAACGTAACGCGCGTGCGTACTATCCGGAACAGCTGAGCGGCATCCATGTTGCTTTTGTCATAGAATCCGCTAAAGGTACCCAGGAGGTACTAGAAAAATACGCTTTGGCATGAAAATACTACATACCTGCGTTTGTTCAATAAGTTTGAGAAGTTAGTCAATTGCTAATTTTATCGTAAATAAGTATTTTAAAAACAAAAAATGCTAAAGATGATTTTGGTATTGAGATGAGTAAATAATCACTGCTTATGTGTTTAACACTATTTCGTGTTCAACACTAAAATAAAAGTATTATTACACAAAACGATCTCTGTTCGAATTCTAAATTCAAAATCGAATAACAATAAATCACGATAAAATAATATAATATTATTACCTGTTTTAAAATCCTCAAAAATTATGGTTCGAATTTAGAACTATTTGATTTTTTTTTTAAATCAACATTCACATGCGTCTTTATATTTGAAAATAAAAAAATAAAAATAAAAAAAGGAACGTATGGTGTACTTACTGGTGGTTGCTATGAATTAGAAGGATCTGTTTTCTTCAAGAATTGTCCTCGTTTCTCAGCGAATTCCGCGCTCAGTCTGTGCGCCTTCAGCGTGTTAGGTTTAGACATATTAAACACTTATCACTAAACCGATTACTCCCGAATTGACGATTGATCAAAAATAAACACTATACGATCGTGTAATAAACTAGTTTTTCGTTGTTAGTTATAGGCCGAAATACGTTTTTATATCACAATGTTGAGTGCACGAAGCCACCAAAAAGCGATGCTTTCTTATCTAGAACACAAATAAATTAATAAAGAATTCTTATTGATCAAAAGTATTTCTATACCAGACACTGTTCCCGTGTGTCTTCGATAAGCCGCGTGCACTTAAATATAAGCGAATGTTAAACTAATTTATAAATTATCGATATTTTATTTAATGAGACGGATTTTTTACGTTTCGTATTTAATATTACATTTAAATAATGATTCGAAATTGTTATGTATTTACAGTATTGGGACGAAGTTGATGCGTTCTGTGGCTTGGTTTATGTATTTGAAGTTGGTCGCGTTTGTGTACGCATGCGCGGAAGGGTGGCCGAAACGCTCCATTGTTGCCAGACTTTTCGATAAAAAGATCAAATAAAAACTATTTATTGATAAACGCGTTTTATTGTTGTGAGATAAAGTTTGTTTTTGTTTGATGGGTGATGTCAGGGGTCGTTCGGTAGGGTTGGAATTCAATAGGGTTACGTCATAAGGCACGGTAAACATTCCGCGTGCAATCAGTACTATTATTATTATCGTGTCGCACGTGATTTTAGTATGAGTTATCGTTAGCGAAATCTTTAGTTACACATGCGAGAGAAATAGCGAGATGATCCACGCATCTTAAAAATAATGAGTATTTGTGGGGTAGGTGTATTTGTAGTATGGTTGAGAAAGATCAATTTGGTTTTTTTTTATTAATGACCATACAGTTTGTTAATAAGTATTATAACAAAAGTTATAAACCGAGGCGAAAAAGGTACCTAGCTGTTCTGTAGTTCAACATTTTTAAATTTGTTACCAACGCGTTCTCAAGTATAATCTTTTTCACGTTATCATGGAAGATACCGATTGATTAATGATTTTTTTTACGCACTAAGGTCTTTCTGGTTTTGAATTACGAGAGCCCATACAGCGTCACAGCATGAGTATCGCATTCGTGAGGTCGAAATCTGAACTATACTGCGTGCATACAATCGAAGCCCTCGAACCTAAGTGCTTCGCGACAGAAATATACAGCACCCTTGTTTTTTTTTATATATGAAAGATTACTGGTGGCCCAAAGGCCTTTCCAGTTTCACCAGGACACGTGGGCGAACAAAGGCTCAGCCAAAGAACCCGAGTGTGGCATACATTAGAAAAACCCACTCTGTTTTCCTATGCGGGGGCTAGTAACATATTTCTCGACCAAACTCCTAGTCACCGTCCTCGCCGGTCACCGTCCCCGTCGAACCCGTCGCTTGCGACGAAGGGCTCGAAGAGTGAATTAACCCATAGACATAGCCCCCTGAGTTTCTCGCCGGATTTTCTCAGTAGGTCGCGTTTCCGATCCGGTGTTAGATTCTGCGAAGCACTTCTCTTGCTAGGGCCAGCGTTAGCAACACTCCCGGTTTGTGCCCCGTGAAGTCACCTACACGTCAAGGAGAAGCTGAAATAGCCTCTCAAGGCTATCAGCATAGGTAGGAAAAAACCTGAGTGCTTGGCGAGAGAAACACACAGTAGTACGAACCCGAGTGTGCTATACATTAGAGAAGCCCACTCCGTTTTCCTATATCAAGACTAGTTATATATTTCTCGACCAAACTATAACGTTTCGCGTAGGAACGATAAAATTCCCTAATGGTACGCTCTATTGCTTTGAATCGGTGGCATGCATATAAAACGTACATTCATATGCATATATTTAAGTACTTTCAAAACATTACTGAGGAATACATTAAAATTTAACACACATTTTTCTACCTTATCGTAAATTCGCATTTATTTTGTGTGTATGTAGATTTTATTATAATAAAATGCGATGACGACTTTTTCTGCCAGATACACAGGATATGCGATTTTAAGCATGGGTAAGTCTTTCTTGTCATGGCAGAAAGGATCCTTCAAGATCTTTTTTGCCACGGCACCATCTGGCTTTGGAATGAACGTTTCCCGAGCGCTATGACATGTCCTTCTTCAAACGAGGCTTGCGGAGAGTATTTAATGGTAGGCAGCGGCTTGGCTTTGCCCCCGCATTGCTAACGTGCATGAGTGACGGTAACCACTTACCATCAGGTGGGCCGTATGCTCGTTTGCCTACAAAGGGAATAAAATAAAGAAAAAAGTTTTCACTTCATCGGGTGTTAAGCGCGCGTTGACATCCCGAGAGATATGCTATGCCACTAATCATCTTGACACATGAGAGCAGTCTTAAATGTTGTGCAACGGTTGCTGTGTTTAATGTAGACAGTGTCTCAGTTCTGACTCTGGCATTGCTGATGTCCATAAGCAGCGGTCACTACATATCACCATTAAGCCATTAAAGAATCCTTCCAATACAAATAGGCGAGATTTCCCCGAGCCGTACTCACAATACCTACGTTCTGACAACAAGACAGTAGACATTATCAAAAACCACCTATGTACGTTCTGAAAAATCAAATGCAAATGCTACTTTATTAAACAAGCATACATTTACTTTTCCAATGGCAAACTCTTTCCTACGAAACTTTACACACTGAAAAAAAAAACGATATCGACCATCATATCTATTCTACTTTAAATTATTGACAGTTACGTTACTGAAAGAGAATATTTGAATGTTTACCTCATAAAATACTTAAAATAGTGATATATTAAAAGCAATACTTAAACAATTAATATCGCGTTATGAATGAGAAAAGTGAGTCATACACACATAATCCGGCAATTCATAAAATCAATAAAGACAATCCCCCACGTCGGACAGAATGCACTTGTGTGCGCTCTTAACGTCCCTGTACGGTCAACGAAAAAACCATGTTATTTTATTATATTAATATTATTTACTATAGGGTCACTGTACCTGTGCTATTTTAAAATATGGTGTTTCGATTTTAACCATGTGAATATCGGCCATCATCTTCTGCATCATCAACCGAGATGATGACTTCAAATTATCAAGCCAGTATTAATTTAAAATTACACATAATTAATTATACATAATAAATACTTTACAGTTTAATCTTCTGTTTTCGACGTGATAACGGCTTATATATCGATGAGCGCCGGCTACACGCACGAAAAAGTGTCACGTTCCGCTTGAGGCTAAGCGTGCAAGTGAGAGCGCAGAATAAGCGATACAGAGGCACGATCGACCCAAGCGTTGGCTTGTCGCACATTTATTATGTCTCTTCTCGTGTGACATCAGAGCTAGCAGTTCGAATAGTTCTACTACTGACGTCATCACGTAAGACTATCAATCGCAAACTGACTTAAAAAACTTACATTGCCGATGTTTCGAATAGTTTTTTTTTGTTTTTGGTCACGCACCCCTAAGGTGTTATTCGTTTAGCATTTGAATATTGTAATAATACCGTCTAAGCCTCTATAATAATGTTCCTATTGAAATATAATTTAATTTTAGTTGAGTCGACGAGGAGGTGGGAAATGTGATGAAATTAGTACAAAGCTACATAGACACGGCAATATAATATTTTATGTTTTTCTTATTTATGGTCGTCAAAATAGCTTACCGTAATGGTTATGGTACATTTTGTGAAATATATTTGAAGATTGATGATTGAAGATGATTCAAGAAGGACACTAACACGAAAATAATGATTTTCCATTTATGAAAATCTAAAAACCTTTTTCCCCCGCTAAAGCGTTCGAAGCAATCGTCTGACGTTGATGACGCCACAATCACTTATAATCGTTTATTCTGATGCTATTATGTCAAATGGGACACCCTGTAAACATGAGCATGATAGGAAACATAAAGTTGTCAAAAAGCATTTTTAAATATTTAAAATTTAAATTACGTTCTAAATTTTCAGACCAATCGTATCTCAAAATAAAAAAAAAAAACTTTATTTTTACGTTTATAGCAACCTTTATCACCTATGACGTTTAAAACTGTATTAAGAAATGGAAGAGGAATTTTAAATACATTTTATATAATAATTATTTGTTATTCTGTCCGTACATTTCACCCTCGACCCAGCCACGTAATCCGCGTTTAGACTTCCCCCATACCTCAGTTGTCAGCGCGTCTCCGACGAAATGCTCCACACAAGGCTGTTTTACGACTTGTCTTCAAATCGTTGACATAGTTCTAAAATAATTTCAGCGTGATGCCCAAGGTCTATGGCAAGATCTTGCTTTTATGATTTGAAGGTTACAATTTCAGTGACTTACATGTGTACACACGCACGCAAATGCATTTCATTTTTATGTTTAAAATTTTGAAACAAGGTTTAATGTAATTTATTTACACCTTTTAGTTTCTTATGTATTTTTGTCTACTTCCATTTTTCATACTTTTAATACCATAGGCGGATAGATGAAGATGTCATACTATCCTCGTGCAGCTATTGCCAACATAAATTGTTTATTAATTCTTAATCGTATATTTGGTACTGTTGGTCTATTCTGATAGATCTCTTTGAATATTGTCAATGATTTTGAATTTTCCTAGATGACGATGGTTAGATAAGGGACGGACGTGATGGACGAGATTGCTTTTAGCGATAAGACCACCCGTTGTATGAATTATACCTACCTTGATGTGTTTTCAATGTTTTTGTTGGTAATAAAGTATATTTTAGATCTCTCTTTCTCTTTGGCCGAGAGAGCAGATAGTTGCGACGTCGATAGTCCATACATGACAAAATTCTAAAGTTTTCCAGCTATAGGTTAAATTTTCAGCATTCTAAGCTGATTTTTTCTTGAAATAAGCTGAAATTTTATTTCTTAAATACGACAATAATGTCCTAATAGTGTATTACGACACAAAATTGATAATGGTCGCCCTCAAAAAAAAACCTATTTAAATTTAATACGATTCTATAGAAACTTACGACAACACCTTTTTTTTGTTGATAGCCAAAACAGAGATGACGAGGGTCCTACGTCAGACAAAGGGCGGGCCCTGACAATGTCACGATTAATGAAACCTCCTCTGACCCAGTGACTAAACAATTTTCCACTACAAAGGGGAGCCACGGGGAAAAAATTCAATGAAATCGCAGCCGTCGAGATTTTTTTGTTCCTTGATTCGGTGATAAACATGCCTAATGACAAATATCAGATGAGAAGCCAGTATTTAATAGCTTCTTTGTTACCTAGTTGATACCTTGTGATCTAAGTGTTACCTAAGTGATCAAGCGTTACCGTCTGACAGGCAGTTTTCCAACTGAGATTTCAGGTTTGATGGTGTCTATGCTTATTATGTCGGTACTTGAACCATTGTACATTGGTTCGCTTGCGGACTAAATAAAAATAATAATAATAATAATGGTTGGTTCAGTTGAATGGAACATTTTAAATGTATTCAACTGATAATTATTTATAATAATGTATGTTTTATTTGATTTGTTTTGGTAATTTTATGTATGATTCAATGATACTGTGTACACACATGGACTTGACGTTGTTGTCTGAAATGAAATAAATAATTCATTCATTCATTCATTCATTTAAGCATATGACAACTGCTTACCATCAGATGAACAGTGAGGGAGCTCTTGTAATGATTTAAATAATAAAAAAATTACCTTGTCTTCCGCTTCCTCTGCCCTCCCCTCTGCTTCGAGGACTCGCTGCTCCAGCTCCGTGAGCTGTAACAAAAATAACAATTAGACTTTGAACATGTTCAATTATATTAATTTAACTTAAAACTACATTATATTGTTGAAGATAGTAAATAAATAAAGCCCTAAGAAACGTTCATTTTTAATCGAAATCTTGGACAAGATACTTCTAGCGCCATCTCTTGGCCGCTGAAACTAAAAACCATCCAGTAATTACGTCACAAGGAAAACTCGACACGTTTTCCTGTTACACGACGCTCGCGACCACGTAGTTCCAGCACCACCCGCTAGATGGCACCACTAGCGCTCAGTTTATTGAACCACGTGGTAGTGTGCTTTGCACTTATATCTATGTGGCGGAGGCTGTATGAAAGGTATTATTGTTATGTAAGTGTATATGTAGCGTTCGTGCGGTCTCCAAGGCAAGGCGGGGCGGATTGGATCGCGGCGAAAGGGGTGAGAGATACTCGCAAAATATAACCAAGTTGATATATGGACGAGAGACACGTGTTCGGCGTGTTCCTGAAAGGTTTATATTACTGAAGCGAACGTGGGTGTTATGCGATTCCGAAAATAGGTGTACACAGACGATACACGTCTTACACACATATTTAGCACGTTGTTCACTACGTTACGAGTATATATACTTTATATAGAGGGGTTTAAAGTTGATTATGCGTGTTTGATGTCTCTTGAACGTACAGCTTTTAGTTTGTCTATTCCGCTCATAGCTGCTGTACTATTTACCAATGATATATATACCTGAATATATTTGTCTTAAGCCACAGGCGCACGTGTCGACATAAATTTGTGTGTACACGTTCAATGGCTGACCTGTGGATATGTGAAATATTAGTGATGTGTCGATAGATACAGAGGTCAATAGTTTAATAGTTGACATTTAAAACACAAGTTAAATCGAAATATTTGTATTATTATTTCTTGTTGCATAGACGAATGAACAAGCCCACGGGCCGCCCAATGTTAATTGGTTATCGGAGCCTATAGATATTACAGCGTGAATACCGCTATCTTGTTACATGAGGTGACGTGAATCTTTAAATTGTTTACAATAAGTCGTAGTTTTTTTTTTATTCCTCTTGTAGGCAGACGAGCATACGGCCCACCTGATGGTGAGTGGTTACCGTCGCCCATGGACTTCAGCAATGCCAGGGGCAGAGTCAAGCCGCTGCCTACCGAGTCTGTCATTGTTTCTATGCTTTTTATACCCTACCTATTCGCGGGTGGCCTAAGGGGCTATTCCGGCTAAGCTTTGGCTCGAAGGTGCGCTCACGGGCTTAATCAGAGCATTTGCTAACACTGGCCCTAGCAAGAGAGCAAGAGCAGTTCTTCGATGAATCTACCACTGGTTCGGAATCGCGACTAAACGAGAAGATTCGGCGAGAAACTAAGTGGGTTGTGTCGACGAGCGAACTAGCCCACACGTCATTTCGGATCCTCCCGATCTACTAACGGTGCTTTAAGGTACCTCAAGCACCGGTCATCGTGCTCGTCGAATCCGTCGCTTGCGACGAAGACCTCGACGAACCCACAGACACAGCCCACTGAGTTTGTCGTCGGATCTTCTCAGTGAGTCGCGTTTCCGTTCCGGTGGTAGATTCTGCGAAGCACGGCTCTTGCCAGGGTTCGTGTTAGCAACGTCGTCAGGTTTGAGCCCCGTGAGCTCACCTAATAGTTAAGGTTACGCTGAAATAGCCTCTCAAGGCTATCAGCTTAGGTAGGAAAAAAAAATTGCTCATAGACGAGTTCGACGAGGACGGTAACCGTTGCTTCAAGAGCTTCCGCTTACTTTTCCTAAACCACTAAACGGATTTTCATACGGTTTTCACGAATAGAAAGAGCGATGGACGGGGAAGACCACGGTGGGTGATGTTATGAGCAGAAAGATAGTGATCAATAAAGGTTGCTAAAAAAACAACTTAACGATCACTAAAAAATAACACATGAGTATATTGCGCGCTTTCTGATTTTTTTTAGCACAGTTTGTGTGAGTGTCTTAACGCTTTGGCATGTGCATCTTCAAACAACATTAAAACGGCCCAATACTTATCCTTAGCGACAATGTTTGCCGTCGTAAGCTATTCAGCAAATTACGACAAAAACAAATCATTTTACGAACGTTTTTCATACATACAAAATACTCTACACGTCTACAAAACACGTCTTTGAATTCTTACGCGAACCTGCATCCGCAAATCCAGATTCTAAATCTAACGAACTGACAAATAAAAATCAATACACGAACCGAATGCAAGACAACGTCAAAGGAGCCTTGGGTTGCATGCGGCAAATCAAATTGAGACGGAGCTTTTAAAAGAAGAGAAATTTTATTTATCCCCCCCCTCGTATCGATGAAGACGTCTCTTGTTGTTTTATGAAAACGAAATCGAATCGGAAGGAAATTGCTTTAAAACGATCAATCTTTATTGAACGTGTTTTGTTATTTGTATTTTATTTAATTCAATACATCCTCGAATCTCAGGCGGGTACCAATTTTTCTAATGAAATACGTACTAAACAAATGTTCACGATCGACTTCCACGGTGAAGGAATAACATCGTGTAATAAAAATGAAACCCGCAAAATTATAATCCGCGCGGGTGGGTACCACCACCCTGCCTATTTCTGCCGTGAAGCAGTAATGCGTTTCGGTTTGAAGGATGGGGCAGCCGTTGTAACTATACATGAGACCTTAGAACTTATATCTCAAGGTGGGTGGCGCATTTACGTCGTAGATGTCTATGGGCTCCAGTAACCACTTAACACCAGGTGGGCTGTGAGCTCGTCCACACATCTAGCAATAAAAAAAAAATCCTTAATGTCAATTTGAATTTTTTGTTTTCGAAATACAATTTAGTAATGGTGTAATTTTGTAAATGTAAACAATTTTCACAAAGTAACATTTTTGTGTTTTAGAATCGTAAATTATTTTTCTGCAAGTCCTGCAATATATACGGTCCGGTGTGTGTTCTGGGGGCATATTTGCAAGTTCTAAAGAGATCTATATCTATTATTTTTTTGTCATAATGGACGTAAATTTAAGAAGAACGTAAATAATTATAATATCTAACCGATTTTTTTTCATCGGGGTGGGGGCCGAACCTCCTACGAGGTCCCCGCGTCTAGGAGGTGCGCAGGGTATGTGGGACTTGGCGATCTGCTGATGTTAGGAGCAGACCACGTGCCCAAGGATGTTTTAGGGCCCTACTGTACTAAGCGACTCTCCTGCACTAAGCGACTCCCCTGCACTCTTACACCCGACGTCCGATCTCCGTCCGGGGTTAGAACGCGGTCAGATTAAGGGGGTTCCCGCCGTCAGCACTACAGCCAGACACGCGGCGCCACCCCGAGGATGCCCGACCGACGGGTCGTCGAGGCGATAGTCGACGACCAACGAACCCAACCAAATTAAATGAAAATAAATGTAATATGCGATCTTATAAGTCCCATGAAATATATCGCAAAATTTGTGACAAGCCAGTTATGCGAGTATTTTTTTTTGGTTTGTTATCACAAATATTTTACGACGTGTATTTATTTATATTTGTATTATAATTCGATGTAGCTACAGTTTCACGAACAGCCGTCAACCTGATATCAACCCGCCTAGAAGTTGATAAGCCTTGGATTACCAAAGGAAGAGTTATGTAAAGAAATAAAATCAGAATATTTCTGCTAAGAAGATACCTAATTCTGAAATTAGTACGACATCCCATAGGTATATCACAAAAGCTCTCGTTGCTATTCGTATGAGAAAAAAATATCACAAATATAATTTCAATAATCTTCAGATCGGACTATCAACGTTTAGATCATCAGTCGTGCTTAGTTAAGTGACACTTAATCAGATAAGGCACGTGACACCGTGTCGCTAGAGTATCGACGTAATTGTAAGGCCAAGGGTTGAAAGCCAATAAAGCAGAACCTTCAGGCTGTAGTTTCGCAGTACATTGAGGGGCCTTTTGTGATGGTTATGTGTATTTATAGCCCTATAATATGACACATTTAGGTCAGAGCCCCTGACAAGTACTCTTCAAGTTAAATGTCAGTTTTATTGACGGTCGAGCGTATCAGTTCGTAAGTGATTATATTTGTTCGAACCTTTACAGCCGGTTCGTGATGTTTTATTGAGTTATAGATGTCTTGTTTACAATTTCCCCAAGAATATTGTTTGGTTGTTAAATACAATCACCGCATTTTCTTGTCGTAATCAGAACTCGACCTTGCGTATCAGCTCCTTAATATGTAGCTACTGCTTCCTTGAGCAAAACAATGTTTTCGTTAGTAGTATAATATAGTAGTACCATGTCAAGATTGCATGACATGCAATGCATGGTTGAGCAATAACAGATACTTTTCATGTATAACTTAAGTGGGGTTTCTTATGAAAAATACCTTCTTTTTCTCATTGCCATTGTAAGCAGTCGAGCGACCCATCTGATGGTTAGTAGTTATCATTGTTCATAGCCATCCGCAATGCTAGCCAAGCTGGTGCCTATCTGTATATTAATACGTGAAGCAAAAACTTTGTACCCCTTTTTACGAAAATTGCGCGGACAAAGGAGTATGAAATTTCCCACACTTATAGAGAATATAGCGACGGAGTGTAGAATGGTATTTTTTTTTAATTATGCATTAATAATACATTAAATTTAAAAAAAACATTACACACACTACCATGTATTTGACACATATGTATACTCTATGTTTATTGTCAAACTTTCGTTGCACTGTTAGTCTGTGGTCAAATTGAGAGTAGGTTAATATTGTTTATTCGTCTTTTTTTTTTTATTGCTTAGATGGATGGACGAGCTCACAGCCCACCTGATGTTAAGTGGTTACTGGAGCCCATAGACATCTACAACGTCATCCACCTCGAGATATAAGTTCTAAGGTCTCAGTATAGTTACAACGGCTACCCCACCCTTCGAACCGAAACGCATTACTGCTTCACGGCGGAAATAAGCGGGGTGGTGGTACCTACCCGTGCGGACTCCCAAGAGTTCCTACCACCAGTGATTACGCAAATTATAATTTTGCGGGTTTCATTTTTATTACACGATGTTATTCCTTCACCGTCTCTAGTTTTGTTAAAAACTCAACGCACGCACACAAGCAAATACAAAGTGATTTACATGCCTTTAAAATCGGACATGACTCAAGTGAAGACTATATAAATAAATCTCTCGTGTCGCAATGTTTACGAAAAGCATCTCAAGCCGAGCCAGTGTTATTCGCAAACAAAATATGACATACGGCAAACAATTTCCCGCATGACGGAATCTTAAAGGCGCCGTCTCTCCAGTCTTCTACTTGAAAGCGTTACATCAAATGACACGTTAAAGCATTGATGCATTAAATAAAGTTCCGGGATGTATTCATATTAAGCACGCTCGCAATGTCAAATCGTGTTTAGGTATGTAATGTTCAATGATATCGAAGAATTGTGGTGTGGCAACTGAGTCGAGAGTGTAGTTTTTTTAATTTATTGCTTAAACAGAGCTTACGGCTGGTGGTGTAAAGTGATTACCAGGGCTCATAGACGTCAAGAATGTAAACGCCATCAGCCAATCTGAGACGTGAGTTATAAATCTCAGTTTTACAGAACAACGACTGCCCCACCCTTTAAACGGAAACGTATTACTGCTTCACTGCGGCAGAAATAGGAAGCGTGGTGGTACCTACCCGTACGGACTCACAAGAGGTCCTATCACCAGTGATTACGCAAATTATAATTTTGCGGGATTGATTTTTATTACATGATGTTATTCTTTCACCGTGGAAGTCAATCGCTTCACGACAAAAATAGGAACGCATTTTATTTATTTATTGCTTAGATGGTTGGAAGAGCTCGCGGCCCACCTGATGTTAAGTGGTTACCGGAGCCATAGACATTTACAATGTAAATGCCGCCACCCACCTTGAGATATAAGTTCTAAGGTCTCAAGTATAGTGCAACGGCTGCCTTCAAACTGAAAGGCATTACTGCTTCACGGCAGAAATAATTCCAAGATTACGTTGAGGATTAAATTTGAAAACTTCTCTTTTTCAATTTATTAGAATCAGTCTCGTTACCATCATTATGAATATAAAAAACCATCAATGATAATTTAGCTATTGATTAGATATCATCGAACCTGAAGTTTTTGTTTAAGCTTTCTAAATTTTATACAAAACTTCTCTGAACTCAATCGCGAACAGATTCACGTTTAGTATATAAAATATACAATTAATTATAGTAAATTAATAAATACACAATTTTTATAGTAAACTCGATCAAAACCGGGAAAAATGTCAATACGCTCCATCTTTTCGAGCAAATCTATTGCGAGTTATTACCGACCTATCGCCGTCCTGGAAGCCATTTTAAATGCATTGAAATTGCACTCGAACTGGACTTCGTCTTCAAAACGAGCAATCCGAAGTCTTTCCACTTATTTCCACCTCAACGAAATCCGCGTGTTATTTCCGAACCGCGGAACAACCTCAAAGGTGGGTCCGGTCGAAGCCCCCCACGATTTACAGTTCTTTAGCTACGCGATGCAGAAAATTGAAACGGCTTTCGGTTTAAGTTCATTTGACTGTGGTGTTTTCAGTTCGGGCTTAGAGATTCGGATGTTATTTTTTTTTCTCCAACATAAATATGTGTTCTTTTGAGGTTAATAAACGAGATTTCAGCTCAAAGATCATACCTACATGAATGATTGTGTGTAGCATTAGGAGAGCTGCGAAGTTATTTTAACAAAGTAATATGACATTTGAACTAAAGGTGTACGCTGTCTGGGGATGCAGTTGGTAATGTAATAGAAATTTCACGATCATAAGTACATCGGAATCGCTCGTGAAATGTAACATTGCACTTATCAACTCTATGTGGTAAGTTTTCGGAAATTTACAACATAGCGTGGGACGCACGTAATTGTTTTTACGGATGCTTTTGGTTAGCAGTCTGTACCGAATGTGGTAACCTATGTAGATTCTAAATGTAATACCCGATGGTCTAATATCCAAATAGTTCTAAATGTAATATCCGATGGTTCAATACCCAAATAGTTTCTGAAAGAGAATAAAATACCACAAAATCCCAAACATCAGGCATCACATATCAAAACATGCAAACATTGTACTCCTATTTTTTTTTACCAAATATAATTATCGAGGCAAAAAAGCCAAGAAGTTTTCGTGGCGTAAAGGACGTCTGGCGCACTCCTATGAAGGAATGAAATAATAACGGTGCTCAAATCCCGCAGGCAATTATGAACATTTTTTATTTTAAGAAACTACTTCTTCGGCATAGGTATATCGTCGGTATAGGAATATTGTCGGTATAGGAATATTGTCAGTATAGGAATATCATCGGTATAGGAATATCGTCGTATAAATCGCAAAATGTTTATATTTAAATGTTTATGAAGTCGTTGTGGCCTAAAGGATAAGACGTCCGGTGCATTCGTATGTAGCGATGCAACGGTGTTCGAATCCCGCAGGCGGGTACCAATTTTTCTAATGAAATACGTACTGAACAAATTTCACGATTGACTTCCACGGTGAAGGAATAACATCGTGTAATAAAAATTAAAACCCGCAAAATTATAATTTGCGTAATCACTGGTGGTAGGACCTCTTGGGAGTCCGCACGGGTAGGTACCACCACCCCGCCTGTTTCCGCCGTGAAGCAGTAATGCGTTTCGGTTCGAAGGGTGGGGTAGCCGTTGTAACTATACTGAGATCTTAGAACTTATATCTCGAGGTGGGTGGCGCATTTACGTTGTAGATGTCTATGGGCTCCAGTAACCACTTAACACCAGGTGGGCTGTGAGCTCGTCCATACAACAAAGCAATAAAAAAAAAATTGCGTTATTAGACGTGATAGGGCATACTATAAGCCCGTAAAGGGTAAGGCTCACCATCCTGCCTATATCTTGAAGATTGGTACAATCATAGTCATAGCTCACCGTAAGGGTGATTAAGGGTCTATTGACTTCGCTAATCACTTCATACCAGTAGGGCTGTAAGCGCGATGTACAAGTAATTAAATAAAATACGATTTACATAGCAAATTGTTTACAAGAAATTGTAACAGGTTAGAGAATCATTTATTATGATAGTACTGTCTGATTCTTAAGCAGAATATACGGATATGTGAAGCTTGGCCTCGTGCTGCTTGCTAATAATTCGCAATTTTCTGAACATAGTATCTACAGTATTTTCCTACCTAACATTCATGAACATAGTCCCCTAGTTAGCATTGTATCTCTAGCGTTGGTGCCTATTTGTGGCGCAAAACCATCAAATTTCGTTTTAAATGGTAGGATTGTGGCAACAATGCAATTGCGAGTTCAATCTCAGACTTGAAGATAGGTAACGGCATTCACCATGCAGTCTATGAGGTCCGATCCCCGCTTAATACCAGCTGGGCCATTAACACCTGCCCATCTAAGGCATTAAATAAACAAAAATAATCAGGGACGAATTTAAACTTAATGCCGCTCCTGGGCACCGGAAAAAAATCCGCCCAAATATTGGAATTTTACTTAAACTTGAAGTTTATATATTTTATTTATCAAAATTAAAATAACTAATTTATTGCAGAAACGTTATCATGTGTTATATATTCCAAAAACATAAATAAATATTTGTTTTTTTTTCTAACAATTAATTATAAATTTTGCACTAAGGGTTTATTCATAATAATATTACATAAAAAAAGGTCTAATTTAATTTCTTTAATTCCAGAAAATAGAAAAATAGACTATTTTCAATGTCCTAGGAAATAAATTGATTAAATCATTTTGATTATAATTTTTTGCCAAAAGTACCAATATTATAATTCACAAATAATGGACGAATTGAATTTGTTGAATTATCAATTAAACAGAAATTATTAATTCATAGAATGAATTTATTCTATTGAACAATCTTGAAAAGATTAAAAAAAAAAACACTCAAAATTTTGCCGTACTAAAAATTTTGCCGCCCTGGACACTTGCCCCGACTGTCGCTATTGTAAATCCACCACTGAAAATAATTGACATACAATCCGAATGTATCATAAATTCATTCATGCATAATGTATTCGATTTCGTTGAATCCTCACTATTCCACATGCCGCCCCGCAGGTGGAATGAGGCGATAAAGTAATTATCGATATCACGCCACACTAATCGTGTACCTATCTATTAAAGGTGCTTCTAATCGTATATCAAACAATTTGTGTACTTTAATAATAGATTGTAGATTATTTTCATGTTTGTATAAGCATTTAGGAAACAGGATGTGAGTTTTACAATTCTTTATTGGTCCAAACGTTTAGTAACTTGAGACTATTTCACTAGATAATTAATTAATGTCGTGAAATATGTATAATGTTCTTTGTAATCGATATTATATCTTATAGTAAAATAAATTCTAAACAGCAAACGTACGCGCTTAAAGATGACATAACATTGTTTCTATTCGTCAAGATGCACAGAATGAAATCTTTTTTAGCAACAAAATATATAACGTATTAACGCCAGAAAGCTAACAACGCTTACTAAAAACGTAAACAACGATTTCGGAAGCAAGAAACAATAAACGTTTATTACATTAGCGCTAAAACGTCCAGTCGGCGCGGTGTTCGAACGATAAATGACCTTTTCGGCAAAACAAGACGCGCTCGATCAAATATTTACCAACTACCCGCCGTAATGGTAATTCAAATGTAGCGGTTTACGGTCGCACCTTGAGGAATGTTGCTATTCTTCTGAGTATTGAAGTGGGAATCTAAGATTTATAAAGGTCCACGAGCTTTGAAAGGATAGAAATATTTTATCCCATTGAAACCTTGCGTTGGGATTGGGAAATGTGATTGAATCAGAGGTAACACGGTTTAAGGTAATACAAGACTTATATATAGTATTGTGACTGTAGGCCGGTGACCACTTAACACCATGAGATCGTCTGTCGTAATTAAAAATCATTACAGTAACAGAAACTGCGTGTTTCATAATCAAACAGAATAAATGACAAGTTAAATATTATAGTATAGATAATAATACGAGATTTAATAATATAGTTATCGATAGAATGTCGAGTTTTCAAGCACACTTTCACACACAAATAGGATATTAATAGGTACATAGGTATTACCTATTTGATTATTAATATTGAATTGAATATATGCCTACTGAGTATATATTGAAGGTAAAGTCTTGTAGAGCACACCACCCCTAACCCATAGACACAGCCCACTTTCCCGCCGAATCTTCTCAGTGGGTCGCGTTTTGGATCCGGTTGTAGATTTTGCGAAGCAGTGCTCTTGCTAGGGCCAGTGTTAGTAAATTCTCTTAGGTCCATAGAACGCCTCGTTGTACAGGGAAGCGTTGATGGTACAAGACCGCACGGGAGGCCACCAATGCGGTGGACCGACTTGATTAAAAGTGCAGTGGGAGGTCCCCTAAATAAGTGCAGTAAAATGGCCCCGAGCAGAGAGAGATGGCGCGACATCGTGAGACGCATCAAGTCTGCCCCTTCCAACACTACATGACGATCACGACGACACTGTCAAGAGTGACACGATTGAGAACAAGAAGAAGAGTCCATGAGCTCATCTATCCGTCTGGGCGTAGTTGGAATAGCCTCTTAAGCTGCCAGCGAATTGGTACGGAAAAAATGCACCACCACCCGAACTGATTACCACGACCACTCTGCTAAGAGATGCAAACGACTGAGAAGAAAAGATACTTCTTCGTATCTTTCGTTCGTCCGAGTTTACGGGCCACCTGGTATTGAGTGGTTACCGGACTCCTATGGATATGCCTATGGACATCGCAGCGTGGTTACGTCACCTACTTTGATACATAACATCGAAGTTTCCATTGTTTTGCGCGACGGTTTTACCACCCTCTAAACCAGAAGGAATGGCTGCTTCGCAGCAGTTATAGGCAGGAAAATGGTATAATAATTACTCGTAAATAGTGCCTTCCCTAGACTCTACATTACGCCCTATTACCACTAAAAAGTATCACGACTTATAGAGTAACATTAGGATATATGGCTATTTATAATATAAATATATAAATCTACAGTGGTTTTTAAGATGTTCCGTTATAACTACTGAACCATGAATCCGATTGACTTGAAACTCGGTACCCATGTAGAAAATACATATACTTAATGGATAGGCTAATATTTATATGAGTGTTGGACTCCTTACACCAGTTGCGGGGGCGTTAATGATGAGAATCCTTGTGGGGGTGAGTAATAATAATGTTAATTTAAAATGCCCAGCGAAGCGGACGGGTACAGCTAGTTTATAAAAAACATATACTAAGTGAATTCTAAGGACATTGAAATTTGTCTACGAAAAATTCACATCCTGATAACCTTCTAACAAGACCTCAAGACCTACAATGCTTCAAATAAACAAAGCACTAAAGGCGTAAATTACAGAAATTTTCCAAAGTAAACACACGAAATGTTTTCCAAGTAAGTTCCCTTGGAAAGCTCCTTTAGTTACGTCTCGGGACTAAAAACTTTTTCTAAAGGAATCCGGAAAACCGTTTTTGATCGCTTTTTATTTTTATTTTACGATTACTTCGGGACTTCGTTTTGGAGGCTATGCTAAAACTTCGTGGAGTTTGCGATTATGTTTCAAAAACAAATGAACCTATTTTCTGGGATGACTTCTAAGTGTTCGTTTATTGTTACATAAATTTGAATACAGTTGAGAGTACGACCTCAAGTAATGAGGTACTCATGTATGAGTTTCAGTAACAATTTCACACCGGCACGGCCGTGTGATTGTTTAACGACATGGGCAACAACAAAAAATATATATCGAAGAATATGCTTTTACTGGTGGTAGGACCTCTTGTGACTCCGCGCGGGTAGGTACCACCACCCTGCCTATTTCTGCAGTGAAGCAGTAATGCGTTCCGGTTTGAAGGGTGGGGTAGCCGTCGTAACCATACTTGAGACCTTAGAACTTATATCTCAAGGTGGGTGGCGCATTTACGCCGTAGATATCTATGGGCTCCAGTAACCACTTAACACCAGGTGGGCTGTGAGCTTGTCCACCAATCAAAGCAATAAAAAAACAATGTCTTGTGTCGAAAACATTTTCAAAAAACTCCGCATGAATGGGTACCAACATTCTGGTGCAAAGCGGTCATGGTACAGTCGTGGTTCCAACACAAGTAAGACTCTAGTATCTCTCAAGATGGCAGTCTTTATCTTCTAATGACGATCGCTCCAGCACCAAAAAAGTAATGCAAAAGCCGAGGGATATTTCTTAACGACTTCTACATCTATCTAAATAGTATACTAGCGACCCGCCCTCGCTTCGCTTAGGAAACTGTAATTTATTATTGATTTCTCCACTATTTAATGGATGTTATTATACATATAAACCTTCCTCTTCAATCACTCTATCTATTAAAAAAAACCGCATCAAAATCCGTTGCGTAGTTTTAAAGATTTAAGCACACATAGGGATATAGGGACAGAGAAAGCGACTTTGTTTTATACTATGTAGTGAAGACCAAATCTTACAGCTGCTACACGATCATCCACTTAATTTTACATCTCAGAGCATCGCAAAAAAATGAAGCAATATACGTAAATGAGCAGATACCGTACAAATGGTGCCGGCTATGTTAATTTTACATGAGCGTAGTGGAAAGCATACCGTGAAATTAGAGAGAACAAAGACCGAACTGCATTCACCGGCAGGAAACTAAATAGAATTTACTTTATAAAGTCAGAAATGCTTCGGGATTCGGGTTAAATTTAAAGAGAACGTGTGGGGGCTGTTCTATTTTACTGTAAAACGGCTTGTAGAGGCCGTTGGTCCGGTGCCTAGTTTAGCGAGAAATAGTTGCCGAATGAAATGTGATTCGCTTTTATGTTTTTGCACTCTTAAAGAATAAAGTTTGTAGGAAATCATACTAGCGACCTTTTTCTATAAAGGAATCATGTTTCCTAGTTGTAAGCCTTAGGGTAGTCACGATTACAATGGCAGTCCAAATTCAGGTTCCAAAGTAGATAGCGGTATTCTTAGACACGAGAATTGATTAGGCCATTCTTTGGAATAAAAAGAAGAAATAGTGGTAGCTATACCTGTGGAGTTATGATTTGCCCTTGTATTAATATCGTTTTAAAATAACCTGGGTTTTAAAACGTAGGTACATTATTAAAACAGGTTTTACGATTTAATCCTGCATTTCATTATTTTTACTTTTAGAATTTCCATAGTTTCGGATAATCCGCAGTTTCCGTGGACACTTGAATATTGTGAAACTACCGCCAAATGTTTTATATAATTATTTTACATTACGTTCTTCAATACCAGAAATAACTAACAGTATCTTGATGTAAAATAATTTGTTTGACTTGGGCTTAATCTTTTATTATATGAGGACGCCAGATGTTCATTATATACTACATAATTGAAATGGGCGTGTGGGCATTTTAAAAAGTTCTCAGTTTTATTATTATTACACTTAATTATTATTGCGCCTAATTATCCGTAACTTTCAAGGAAAGCGGAACACCAAAGTCCCTTCCTATATAAATGAAAATATCATTTATAATATTAACTTTATGAATTGAGTTCTCCCCGGGAGTTGCCGTCGCCGGGAAAAAATATTTTTCATATTTGCCGAGAGGAAAATTTGATTTCCGCCTGACTTATAAAAGGCGACTTTGACAATGTTCTCGTCAACAAACGTTTTAAACTTTAATTTTTATTGCGGGATTTTTCATTTAACATATTTTAGGGGAAGTTTCTTAACGATTTTCTTTATTAATTTATTTTTCATTAATAATTTCTTAAACAATATCAACTGTATTCAAGGAATCTTGTGAGCTTTATCGCAAAGCGTGTTCCTTCCATACGTCGTATTGTTATGTATTTTAGTATCATGTAACTGCAGACTGGTTACTGGTAGTAGGACCTCTTGTGAGTCCGCACGGGTATGTACCACCGCCCTGCCTATTTCCGCCGTGAAGCAGTAATGCGTTTTGGTTCGAAGGGTGGAGCAGCCGTTGTAAGTATACTTGAGACCTTAGAACTTATATCTCAAGATGGGTGGCGCATTTACGTTGTAGATGTCTATAGATCCAGTAACCACTTAACACCCACCTGGTGCTCACCTGTGAGCTCGTCCACCCAATAAAAAAAAAGACAAATGCCTTCAGCTCGAACATTGTTCCTCACCTTGAGACATGGGTTCCAATTGTACTGACAGCGATTAGTGCTCCAACTGTTGCTTTAAATCAGAAAGCTTGACTTCATTAGCAGTTTTTCTTGCAGAAGTTTTTCACTGATTATCTATCATGAGATAATTCTCAGAAATAAAAAAATACAATGCAGCCATTCGTGCAGTTTCCAAAAAAAATCTGTTTCTGGTCTCATACATGGAGTAGCCAGCAACCGGATTGGCTTCGCACGAGTTAAATACATATTAAGGTAATTTTAAACGTACTATAAATCATATTTGTCCCAAACATATTGTTTTTTTTTTCTGTAGCCCCTAATTCACCGCTTCGGGGTACATTTTTGAATTTTTGTTTTTATTTCAAATCTATACTTAATATTATAAAGCTGAAGAGTTAGTTTGTTTGAACGCGCTAATCTTAGGAACTGCTGGTCCGATTTGAAAAATTCTTTCAGTGTTAAATAGCCCATTTATCGAGGAAGGCTATAGGCTATATAACATCACGCTAAGACCAATACAAGCGGAGCACCAATAAAGAATGTTTCAAAATCGGGTTTTTTCCCTTTTGAAAGCTTCCGCTGCGTGCGCTGCAGAAACGGTTAAAGTTTCGCTAAAATAATATATGACAGTACTGTTCCCCTTTAAAATATCTAAAAAGTCCGCGACAGCATATGTCTATATGTTAAAGTTGACGCATTATAACGTTTTTTATGCTGACCAAATTTGTTCTAAAATAAAACATTATTTGTGAACTATTCCACGCGGTCGAAGTGGCGGGCAAGAGCTAATTTACTATATTTATTATCCAAAAAGACCTTACTTAATAACTGCCAAACTTTCAAGTTTGTAGTTAGAGCGATTGGGAGCAGAACCTAAGCTCTGCGTCGATGATGCAGTCAGTCAGTAAGGCCTAGTAATTAAATTATTTGTATAGATTAGCAGCCATTCTTTTTTTTCCTGCCTATGCTGATAGCCTTGAGAGGCTATTTCAGCTTCGCCCTAATGTTTGTAGGTGAGCTCGCGGGGCTCAACCGGAGAGTTGCTAACACTGACCCTAGCAAGAGCAGTGCTTCGCAGAATCTACCACCGGATCGGAAACGCGACCCACTGAGAAGATCCGGCAAGAAACTCAGCGGGCTGTGTCTATGGGTTAGTTCACTCGTCGAGCCCTTCGTCGCAAGCGACGGGTTCGATGAGGACGGTGTAGCCATTCAACTACAACACTGCTTATCACCAAGCATTGTGTGCACTAGATTAAATATACATCCGCCTGTATACGGCATAGGCGCCATCTTTGCATGATTGATGTTTAGTGGCACCAGTTGCCAGGGGTGCCAGATAGTTTTAATTCTTCAATTGTTTTTTATTTGTGTCAAAATTTAACCAGCATTAGCTTAGTGACCGAAATTCGACCAAAGCCACTGACTGGCCCCTTAGGCTTAATTTTTTGCATCATATTTTATTTTTTGTTTTATTATTGAAACACTGAAGAAGAAAAAAAACTTATTATTTACAAATGCTTTCATTGATAACCTAATAAGAAAATGAGTATCCAAAGTCAGTTGCCAAACTGAGAAGATAATTATACTTAACTGTTTTATTTTTGTCTATTTTTGTATTGATTGAGATTCCTTGCTACTCTATAGACATAGATATGTATATCTCTTATTGGTGTACAATATCCTATATTTTTATGTTCGCTGCATATACATAATTACTTCTAAAATTATATCCTTAACATTATTCAAAGATAATTTTTCGAGTCCAACCGGAAAATATGGTAGTATAATATTTTTCGGAAAGCACAAAGAAAATTCATTTATAGACAACCCTGCCAAGCTGTGTTCAACGGAAGCAGCGAATGGGCGCTTTTAATAAATTATTCTACGGAACCCGCTTGCAGCTTTCAGTGCCGGTTCAGGCGAATTTAACTCTGCATCCATTTATAACGCCCCCACAGATTTTGTATTCGGCCAACTGATTTCTAAGGAATTATTATCGTAGGGCGATTTTGGGTGCCGATTTCGAAGTTACAATCATCGGCCAAATAGTATATTAGCTAAATTAACAAAGCAATACCTTAGTGGTATCTTATGAGGAAAACGTAACCTGCAAATTTGTAAAGTGTAACTAATTTATCATCGTTTTTTTCGCCTCCACACTTTTGTGGGTTCTGCTTGGAATACTATGACAGAAAGACAGCTTAACAATAAAACTGAAATTTCCAATTGACGTCTGAAGGTAGGAGCGGTATTCGCGTTGTGATATTTTTTTTATTTTTTATTGCTTAGATGGGTGGACGAGCTCACAGCCCACCTGCTGTTAAGTGGTTACTGGAGCCCATAGACATCTACAACGTAAATGCGCCACCCACCTTGAGATATAAGTTCTGAGGTCTCAGTATAGTTACAACGGTTACCCCACCCTTCTAACCGAAACGCATTATTGTTTCACGGTGGAAATAGGCGGAGTGATTGTACCTACCCGTGATATGACCAAATAACGTTTATTCTATTGAAAGAACTTATGAACCACGGATAGTGCGTTCCCTTAAATGTCATAGTTGACGTTTTGCATATCGTGCGAATTTATATTATTCCTGAAGAACAGCACGTTTAGATATTAGCATCGGAATTTAAGGTTCATAACCCAGAGGTCTTACTTGGATTAAAATAGCTCATGGCTATTTCGCTTTATAAGGCAGAATGGTTTCGAACTGGTCAAATAAAAATGAAACTTTTTTTAATTCGTACATCGGGGTCCGCCTGTCGCGTGCAGACCAAATAGAAGATAGCGACCGCCAATCAATGGAAACGACGCAATCCATCAACATGTCTGCTACAGCCACAAATAATGTAATTACAGAAGGTACATTCGCGTTATCTCATATCTGCTCGCTCCGATACTGTCAAGCTTACAAAGTTTTTTTTTTCTACTTAAGCTGATGATGGTCTTGAGAGACTATTTCAGCGTAGCCTTATCAATTAGGCGAGCTCACGGGGCTCAAATCTGTAGACGTTGCTAACACTAACCCTAGCAAGAGCAGTGGTTCGCAGAATCCACCACTACAAAGAATGAAATTGGACTTTTACCCCCTTTTTTTACAAATTTGATGATGTACCCTAGAAAGAATAACTTTCATATTTAGACACTGCTGTCGTCAATATTGAATTTGTTTGATTGAAAATGACTTTGCTGAATACAAAATCTTCGTCATGATCAAGGGATTATCTTGCGTTGTCTTGTCTATTTACATAAAGTAAGCCTTCTGTACAAAATTTTCTTTGGGACCGAAATCCAATTTTCAATGGAAAATTTTCGTCTATCCAATGTGAACCAATTAAATACATAACTTTGTTACACAGTAATTTATCATCGTCCGAGGACTCATCTGATGGGTCTTGATTGATTTGATGAATAAAATTAAGACGAGAATGATCCAGATTGGTAAACAAGTTTAATGATGGAACTTAATACCCTATTTCTTAAAATTTTGATCAACAACTACCGCTTTTATCTATTAAAAAAACTTTTTTATGTCCAGAGCGTTCCTAATAATACCGACAATGTAAACAGAACTTTATGTAGGTATGAAACAGAATATATTTACATTCCCTCAGATAACATTTATTTGAAAAAATATTTGAGTATGACCTTTCTATGACATAAATTAAATACCGTCTTAACATAATGTTACGGATGGCTTATTATGACGCAACGAAGATGAGACTTGTGCATGTTGATGTAAAAAAAATATTGCGCTGCTTTTGGGTTTTGCGAAATAATTCGAAGGCTTTTATTTTATGAAGGAAATATTCAGGCATGTGTGTCCCGAAAATTTACCGATACTTTGGTTTGTTTGGTTATTAAAATTAGTTCTACTAGTGGGCCTCCGGTTGTAAAATTCGACAACATTTAATTGAAATTATAAGTTTATACACTATTATGAATCTATTGTTCAAGAATTATATATACTTCAATAATCACAGATTTCGCCAAGAATACACTTTAGACAAATAATAATAAAGACAAACAGTATTGAATCGATTCTCAATTTGACCACAGACCATAAGCACTAAGAAAAGCTTGACAATAAGCATGCGTATGTGTCAAATACATGGTACTATGTGTATTTATTTATTTATTGATTTAATGTGTTTTTATGCATAATTTAAGAAAATTTTAACATTCTGCACTCCTCTATATTCTCTATAAGTGTGGGAAATTTCATATTCCTCCGTCCGCGCAATTTTCGTTAAAAGGGGTACAAAGTTTTTGCTTCACGTATTAATATATAGATATATATATATATATATGACACATACGTATCTTAACAGTCATTCAAGAATCATCTTCTTATACGAAATCCAAGAAGTATTTTATGAAGACGATGTCTATGAAATAGTACTTTTTTTTTAATTAGAACGATTCGTAAAATAACCGTAATCTTATACAACAAGAATAATGCTTATCGATGAGCGAATTGATGAAGGATTCACTTCATCTGACCATATTCTCTGTTCTAGTACACGAAACTGATTATAAATGAGTAATATATAGAAGATTCTTATTTACTTCCAGTTACGGCGAAAGGCTCTCTCCTCAAGTATCGAACTAACAAAGAACTTCATCATAATCGCTAAAATTCATAATACAAACTTGAAAATCACCCATCAAACCATACTCTTTGAACCCAACTCACGTAACCATAGTAAACTAACGTCTAATACATACTTAAAACTAACTGTTTGAACAGATGAACGCATTTAATTAAAGCTGTATTACACTGGAGTGCAGTAAGGGTGCAGTCGTGTGTAACGAGACCTGAGCTTTAAGCGTCGACTTGCTTTTATCGACAAGAGCGGTGCAAGTTATGGAGCTATAAGCTCTATTCTTTTTCTTAAAGTATTTAAATGTTTTTATTAACGACCTGCTTCATCTCAGCTTTGTGTCATAAAGTTGCTGAGTACACAGTTCTTAGGCTAGGTGCTCAGTACAATTAATAAATTACAGTTCAGTTCCTACTCGTCGGTAAATACGAATGCACAGGACGTATTATCCTTTATGACACAACGACCGTCGTTAGCGTATTCCTTCATCCTGTCATCGTTCTTGTGGTAACATAACTCCCACTTCTGCACTGCGACCCAAGAACTCTTCAGCCCCGGCAGTAATCTATTCAACTAACAATAGTCCCTGCCCATTATTATTTTTAGCTTTGTAATTTTTTCCGACTTTGTAATCTTGCGAATCCCCTCATTTCTGGGTAGATCTCCTAGATCCCCCTAGACAGCGTAAGAAAAAGATTTACTGTCTTTATTTTAGTGAAAACTATTAGTTAAGATATCTAATTGTAGAAACGTAAAATAATTTTTTCGTTTTTAGAATAAACAGTGCATAAAACTGGTGGTAGGACCTCTTGTGAGTCCGCACGGGTAGGTACCACCACCCTGCCTATTTCAGTAGTGAAGCAGTAATGCGTTTCGGTTTGAAGGGTTGTAACTATTTGAAGCCGTTGTAACTATACTTGAGACCTTAGAACTTAGATCTCGAGACGGGTGGCGCATTTACGTTGTAGATGTCTATGGGCTCCAGTAACCACTTAACTGGGCTGTGAGCTCGTCCACCCATCTAAGCAATAAATAAAAAATAAATAAAAAGACCATGACTAAGTGCTTCGTGATTTTTTCCTTGTGTGTTACATACTATGATGCTATAATTATTTTATTGACATGATCTTGGTGCGAAATAAACGTTTCCGTGGACCGAGTTTGCTCGAGACTTGTAACAGCTTTAGATTTACATAAAACTGTTACATTTAAAGTAGAGTCAAGGTTCATCTAAAATGATGACCCATAATGCAACTTTATTTTTTATTTTTTATTGCTTAGATGGGTGGACGATCTCACAGCCTACCTGGTGTTAGTTGGTTACTGGAGCCCATAGACATCTACAAAGTAAATGCGCCACCCACCTTGAGATATAAGTTCTAAGGTGTCAGCATAGTTACAACGGCTGCCTCATCCTTCAAACCGAAACGCATTACTGCTTCACGGCAGAAATAGGCAGGGCGGTGGTACCTACCCGCGCGGACTCACAAGAGGTCCTACCAGTGTACGCAGTGTGTTTGAAACCATAAAATCCAATCTAAAGTTGGGTAATTAGGTGTCTATATGTATATATCTAATAGCTATAGTCCCGAATTGTTTTAATTTGGCTTTTAATAGTTAGATCTCTTGAATCATTCACTAGATAACTTTCTCCTATGAGCTTCTATTAATTTACAAAAAGTGCCTGCATTCAATTTTCAAATATAATTTATGACCGACTAACAGAATAGATTATCTATAGCCTATCAATATTATATTATGTTATACAAAATTATTCTACATTTAACAATGGATTTCTGTTTCAACATAATAAACAAGCGAAACGTAATCCATTAATAGTAAGCTCGAATTATGTCCGTGACTCGCGAAAAACCTAAGAATGAACTAAACGATACGGTATTATTAATTTTGTACCGTCAAAATATATTACAATACATTGCCGGGAAAAAACCATATTCTCTAGCCGTTTCATTTTTTTTTGGAACGAAGTTCCTTATGGGACGATGCAGAGGGGTACACTAACCGGGAAAAAACGTCCGTAACGTAAGATTTTCATCAGTAATGTACACAGTGTACGACTTAACTTTGTAATAAAGTACAAATTAGTAATGCACACAATGTACGATTTAACTTTGTAATAACGCACAAAAAATAACATATTTTTTTATCATTCATTGACCACGATCTCAGAGCGTTCGTTTGCGCAGTACACTAACTCTTACGCAAACAACCGTGAATGAAGTGTACCACAATAAGTTCGCACGTTACCGAATGACCGTGGGTTGTTGCGAAACCTCCAGTTTTATTTTCTTTATACCTCGAATAGAACTTAAAATTAGTATTTTTATAATAAGGAACTTCGTTCCGATCCGGTGTCCCACGACACCACACATTTTTTTTTTCAATATTACAACGGCTCCAAAAGGATTCGAAAAAAGAAAAAAGAAAAAAATATCGTTTCAGATATTTCAGTAGCAACAACGACCTTGGGCGGGCGAGCGTATTCTAATAATACGTTTTTCCCCTGTCCGCCCTCTGGTCTGCGTCCGAGTAATTTATTCTCGCAGACATATCTCGGTTTTTTTTTGTCGGAGACGAGCTGTGCCTAAATAATCGTCCTTGGAGTTCTTTATTTATTGAAGAAAGTTTTGTTACAAGCGATTAAGCTAGATTAAAAATTCGGGGGGTAATTCACTTAGTTCGCGAAGTTACATTGAAAGTTTAAGCACGAAATAAATAAAAAGGATACATCCCTTTAATGTAATCTTAAATCAAATGTAATGGAATCTTAGTTATATAATCTTTTTATTTTTGTTGTTAACGCACTGTCGATTGCACCTATAATTGAGGTGATATCTGCTATGAACTTTTGTCAGTTTGTCAATGTTTTGTATTGATGATCACTTCGTCGGTGGAACTTAATAAATAAATAAATGCTAGAGATATTAGATTAAAGATATTCATTTATCTGAGGAATTGATTGAGATGATACCATCATCTCGTTTTTAGCGTCGCACCGCCCGCCACCGGAGTAGAGTTCATCCATACTACCTGGAGCCATTGCGTTCACTCACAGCGCGTTTCCAGAGATCTTTTTTGCCATGTACCATCCGGCTTTGGAATGAGCTCCCCTCCACGGTGTTTCCTGAGCGCTATGACATATCCTTCTTCAAACGAGGCTTGTGGAAAGTACTTAACGGTAGGAAGTGACTTGGCTTTGCCCTTAGAATTTCTGAGGTCCATGGGCGACGGTAACCACTCACCATCAGGTGGGCCGTGTGCTCGTCTGCCTACAGGGGCAATAAAAAAATTCTAATGCTTAATTATTAGCAGATAAAATGGTAGTACTGATTCGTGCAGCTCTATTATCAGTCTACAATCTACTTTATTACTGTAGACGGCGATGGCAGTTCTCAAGATAGAATTGGTAGGTTAAGTAATTACCGGAAACAGCACATAACATCATCGTCTGGATAGAGACGTATAGCCCAAGTCTCAGTTCTATTGTAAATTGTCTTAGTCTCTAAACCGGAACGCCAGGGCCCTTAAACTGCGATATTTTAAGACAAATATTTTTTTGGTATGGAAACTAGCGACATCTTGTAGCGGATGTCCCTAAACATATATGTTGTTAAAGTTAAGACATATAATTATTGTCTACATAAACACAGAAAATAAAATATAAAAAAAACATACAAGTTTTATTGGTTACTAGCTGACCCGGCAGACTTCGTAGTGCCTCAGTCGATAAATAAAAGACCTAAACTTTTGTATAAAATAAACTTAAAACAAACAAAAGAAATCCGTCAGACGGGGGCACATCAAAGCAAAAACAAAATTATTATTTTTATTTAATTTCGAGCATTTTCATATTTATCTACCTTTTAAACCTTCCCTGGACTTCCACAAATAATTCAAGAACAAAATTAGCAGGGACGTCTTAAATTAGGCTGGGGCCCTTGGGCACACAAGAATTTGAGGCCCTTTTGGAAAGTAAAAAAAGCGAATTATAATAACATTTTTTTACAGAGTATGACCATTTATTATAGGTAATCAAATACAGTATGATATAATATGTCATTATTGATATTAGAATGCTGCTGGTTTTTTGATTACGATCGTAGGTTACGATGATAGGATGCGTTCGGAAATATTATTAATTAGTACAGTAGGAATAGGCGCAGTCATCGATATAATGGCGTAGTATATGCCTAGTAAATACCTTCTGATAAGATTACTGATTTGTGAAAAAAGGGTAATGCGCCCGAAAAAAATGTTTTGAGTATAAATGTGTGAGAGAAATTGTAGGTATTTAGGGGCCCCCTGAGAATGGGGGCCCTGGGCACGGGCCCCGTGTGCCCTTATTGTAAAGACGGTATTGAAAATTAGCCAAATCGGTCCAGCGGTTCTCGAGTTTTAGTGAGACTAACGAACAGCAATTATTTTTTATTTATATGGATTAAAAGAAACATGAATAAATATTGTGTATTTATTAATCGGATACCAAACTTTTATCTAAACTACTCCGAGCAGTATTCGAAAATCAAAATTCTGTACGAAAAGACGCAATCTTCAAAACGTATTTGTAATAAGTGACTGTAATATTTCTGAAGTAAGCCCGACATTAGCCGTCGACCATTACTGTCAATACTATCATCCCGGCTGACCATTTGTCACACGGTTGTGCCACGCCTCTGCCGTGTTCGCATTTTCTGGATTCGACCGGATTAAACTGCTCTTAGCCGGTTTCGGGAACTTTTTTGAATGGCGGCTCTGACGTAAGTTAAAAGGTATTATTATGATTGTTTTTTCATCGGTAAAAAAATAATCCACTATTTTTCTCTCATTAAAGTTTTTAAGTTTTGAATTAGAAAGTGACATTTGAATCTATGTATTTTAAAAGTACGTAATAATTTTTAGTACGGCTTCTAAACTCGATATACACTAATATCGATTTTAGAAGTTGTACTAAAAATTATTCACTGGATACGATTTTTTTTTGTTGCTTATATCAGTGGACGAGCTCACAGCCCACCAGGTGTTAAGTGGTTACTGGAGCCCATAAACATCTATAACGTAAATGCGCCACCCATCTTGAGATATAAGTTCTAAGTTCTCAAGTATAGTTACAACGGCTGCCCCACCCTTCAAACCGAAACGCATTACTGCTTCACAGCAGAAATGGGCAGGGTGGTGGTACCTACCCGCGCGGACTCTCAAGAGGTCCTACCACCAGTAAATTCCTAGATCCGAGTCTTAGATCCGAGTTTTCTTACTAGTGTGAACTAAAGGCTTCGTCAAACAGAACGCGTAATTAGCGCGCGTCAGAACGCTAAACTGACGGCGCGCTATGACGCCGAGATGTGTTGTACTACTATGGTAACATACCGTCAAACAGAGCCCCATCGCTATAAATACGCAACGCTCTGTCGCGGCGTTAGGACGCTTTAACGTCAGGCGTTGTAATTTTTTACAAATATAATTTTAGCGTCCGAGTGAATGTGTATTAAAATACTGGATAATGCTTGAAAAATTGTTAGAAATAGTTAGGAAATACCCATGTTTATACAATGCCACATCTGAATCACTCGATATCTTAATACTTTTAAATTTTCACACTGCTATCGAAAGGCACTATGATTTGGCGAATGCGTTGCGTCAAGGAGCGTTGGACTCATCTAGTCAATTTGTGTGACATGAAAAGAGCGCGACGTTAAAACGCGGCGCTAAGTACGCGTTCTGTTTGACGAAGGCTTAAGAGCTGAGTTTTCATTAAATGAAAAAAAAACTTAAACGATAAAATGTAAACAAAAGTGGAAATTATTAATTTATGTGTAAATTAGTTCTGTTAAGTAATAATTAACTAGATGGAGAACTTTTGTCTAATGACTGGAAATACAATCCCAAATTGACATTTTCGATTTTACGTCAATCGAAATCGATAAATTTTTTTGTGTTCGTTCTAAAAAAAAAAATAACTTCCTCGCACTAAGCTGTTAAAATTATTCGACTTGCATGAAGATTGTAACGTTTTATTTTTCAACATTACTACTTACTACAGCGCTCCCCCCTAAAATGAATTAGTTAAAAACTGGGTCAGCATACAAGTTATGTTTCCGCCCCTACTGTTTATTGTACATACGAAACGTCCATTACATCTTTAATTACAATACGGTAATGGACAGGCTGCATGATTAAAACCGGTGTCACGGGAAAGTTCCCGAAAACTAGGGACGCGGTGAGTATGATGTCTAGGACGATAAAATTGAGATATCGCAATCGAAAAATGAAATTTATATAATGCGATTTTGTATAACCCGATTTTTTAAGCTGTTGAAGACAAATGAGTGTATATACAACATTGATCGTGAGCACACCGTCGGTAATGTCAGTAATCTAGGGACACAGTCATACCAAAGTCCACTGCATTATAAGGAAGGCCGTTGCAGCCGGGAAATAAAATAGAGGACATCTCATAACAGCTAGGATTGCGTATGACGCGATAGTAAAATAGAGATGACAGGATCGCAAACAATTCCACAGACCACTCACCGTGGTACATATAGTTGATACATGCTTGAGTGATACATGTGAGTTCGAAGATCCTTAGCTAACAATAATATTAAAAAAAAGACGTGTGGTACTCGGGGACTGCCGCGCTAAAACTATTGCAAAGCATTTTTTATCAACTTATGCAATTACAATTAGACAATAATAATATTAAAACAATAATAAAATAAGACCACGCTATATTTATAAACATTAACAAAAGCAAAACATTAACTGTCCCCTTCACACTCATAAGCTAGACCGCGTGAGAGAGAGATGGACAGACTTTTCATGATGCTCATGGAGTGCGACGTCACGCCGCGCGCTTATTCACAAACACTACACCAGCGCAACGTTTTTTTTTTTTTTTTTTTTTTTTTTTTTTTTTTTTTTTTTTTTTTTTTTTTTTTTTTTTTNTTTCCTCCAACGCTTCCATGCGTCAGCCCGGCTGACGGAGTTGCCTTCCAGACTCAATTCTGACGGTGGTCGGGCGTGTTCCATTACGAAAAAACAAAATTCGTATTTATTACGACACTTAAACGCGAAATAATGCACTTAAATATTATTTTAAACAGTTTTTACGATTAAAAAATCACCGCTGTCACCATGTTGTGTATTGAAACTTTAGAGTACCGTTGACAACTGTTTATTAATTACTGTCAATATACCCTCAACAGATTCCTCCTCCTAATCCGGGAGGAAATCCGTGTGGAGCTTCCCCTCTGAAATAGCACCGCAGTACTTTTCGCTGGGTTGATGTCTATGCGCCATTTTCGGAACCACTGTCCTAGGGCTAGGGCTGCGCTCTGAAGCTTCTTCGCGATTAGGGACTTATTTCTACTAGAATAGTAAACAGTCGTGTCGTCGGCGAATAAAGCTAAATGGGTCGGCGGCGACCGGGGAATATCGTTGACGAATAAGCTAAATAGGAGGGGTGAGAGGACAGAGCCTTGCGGGACTCCAGCTGTGAGAGGTCGTGGGGAGGAGCGGGTTCCCTCGACTCGATATCGAAAAGAGCGGTTCGACAAGAAGTCCCGTATGATGAGCACGAGACTATCCGGCACGCCCATGTTGAATAGTTTGAAAATCAAACCATTGTGCCAGACTTTGTCGAACGCTTTTGCGACGTCGAAGAAGAGAGCTCCCGTGTATAACGGTTTTGGTCGATTAAGCCCCACAAGAATGTGCTCCGTGAGGCGGTGCACCTGTTGAACGCATGAGTGATTTGTACGGAATCCGAATTGTTCATCGATGAGAATGCCCTTGGATGAGACGAAGTCTCTGAGGCGTTTGTAGAGCAGACGCTCATACAGTTTGCCTAGAGACATGAGGAGGCTAATCGGGCGGTAGCTCGTCGGATGATTTTTTGGTTTACCGGGTTTATGTATGCCGATAACGTCCGCTTCTTTCCACACCGCGGGAAAGATACAGTTCGCCATAGCGGCATTGAAAATAGATGCCAACATCACGATGAGTTGGACGGGTAGAAGTTTAATAACGCGGTTAGATATACAGTCGGAACCGGGAGCCTTGCGAGGACGTAGGTCTTTGATCAAGTCTTTAACTTCTATCGGGGTGACCAGCGCAACGTGTGAATGTATTGAACGCGAGCTACATAGTAGGTGTAGTGGGGGTGTCAGGTTATTTTCGTTACGGAATTTCTTGATTCAGTCGCCGCGCTCAAGGCCCGCGATAGAAGCTATGCAATAACTTAAAAGTGCAGTTTTTAATTATGAACTTCAAGTTTTTGAAATTGGAACAAGTTTTCGTTTTACATTTTGTTATCAGTGAAACAGTCTCGCGTGCAGTCGGAACATTCGTCTAATCTTTAATATCGCAAATCATTCTACAACATTGTACGGGACACACGGTCTAAGAAAACTGCGGAGAGCTAAAGGATTTATATATGATACGTGCTCTCGCGTCGTCGGTGTGAATTTTAATAGAGTTTTAAATTCTAACATGAAAAACGATCGGAACTACGGATATGCTTTTGTGGAGTTTAACTTTTGGCGAAAATCGCGTCCGAATTCGTGTAGTAGGAAGTATTTGGTCTAATCCTCTAGACTATATTTGTCTGATTAATTATTTTCTTCAGTTACAAGTTACTATGTTTTACTTAAGTATTTATTACCGGTGTTCTGCCGCGGGGCAATCAGGCGTTCCGGTTTAAAAGTTTCGAGAAACGTTATGCAAAATAATTAAGATTTCACCTTCACTTCTCGAGGAGGTAGCGGCATTGGCATTGAGATGTCTAGATGCTTGGGCTCAAAAATACCGTAAGTTCTTGTACCCGTAAGTAATAATACCCTTAAAATATCACATATGTAATAAATGTCTACAATTACAATTTTAAAACATCTTAATTTAAATAGTTGGGTGTAACCAATGGTATTTATTTCTCTAATGCTCCATACTTTGTTTTAAATTAACTAAAATAATATGACGTTTCAAACGAAGAATTTTGAAAATATACCTGATGTTAGCAATTACAGAGGTACAAAATAATCACAACGCAATTAAAAATATTGAAGAAAAAAGTAATATATTTTTTGAAAGAATAAAGTCTTAACAGCATTGACATAAAGACTGTTTTTTTAAATTGCTTGTACTAGCAATTGCCTTTTTAATTTGCTTGTTACTTTTAAATTGCTTGTACCATTGCCTTCTACTAGCAATAAATCAACATCCGTTTTCTTAGATAAACATTTCAAAAGCAATACCAATGTTTTATTCAGTGTTATGATACCAAAAACATATACACCACACAAGACAATTGATTCAGAGACCAAACACAAAATGTACTTAGCGAAGTTAAAGATTCCAACCGTTGTTCAAACCCGGATCCTGCCATACTCTAATCTACACTATGGCGGATCACTGAACACTAAAAAAACATACGTACGTGTACTACCAGAATAAACAAAGATTGTACATTTGTTGTTAGGACCCAATAAATCCCTTAGTGAATTAAAAGGTGGGCGCGCTTCGAGACATTGACCAGAAGATTATTCACCAATGAATTTTTCATCGTAACCCGACAGGGGACGTGTAAACCTTTTACACACATTTGCCAAGGATTAGGCAAATGCGAAAAGGTGGGACGAAGGCGAACAAAGTTGGGTTAAACTTTATCGCATTCATTTAATATTTAAGTACTTTTTTTATTGGTTATTTGGGTAGGCGAGCTCACGACTCACCTGGTGTTAAGTGATTAACGGAGCCCATAAACATTAAAAATGCCGCCACCCACCTTGTGAGATGGGTTCTATGTCTCAGTTTTATAGTATAACGGTTGGATAACCCTTCAAATCGAAACGCGTGACTACTTCACGGCAGAAATAGGGGAATCACCACCGGGTGGTTCCTACCTGATCAAGCTCACAAGACGTCCTACTACCAGTAAAAACTTTAAGCTTTAATAATGGTTTTAGCTAAAGTTGGTGTGCAAGTGATATACAAAAAAATTATAACTTATTAACAGGAGGGACAGGGTTTGCTGACAGGTGCCCGAGTGCCTCCGAAGGAGACTTAACAACTCAAGGGCAGCGAAAAATAACAATGCCGCGTATTCGTAAAGACCGGTATGTCGTGATTGGTCATTTGTCTAAAAGCTATAAAATTTCATCAGCACTAGACGAAAGGCTCTATATACATTTTGACACCGAACAACCGTAAAATCAGACCCATAGATGCACAAGTGGCAGCCATCATTTCCGGAAGGCGATGTGAGGAAACTTCAACGATTTTTACTACGAGCACTTTTTACTAGCGCTCGTTTATTATAAACTTTATTGTGGTATAAAGCATAAAATAATGACGTATTTTTATAACCAGATGAAGTAAAACACCTTTTATGACAGCGATAACATCGTTATTGAAATGTTTTTAGGGTACACTCCCTTTAATGCACGGTTTGAGATTAGATTTTTTTACGATCCTATGTCAAGGTAAGTTTTTTCAATTTAAAATTTTGTTCTTGAATTCGATTAAATTTTGCAATGCTTTGCGTTTCTCTTTGGACATATTTCAAAACGGCGACTACGTGTGTATTGGGTTTTAACTATCATCGTATTCCTAAACAAATATTCAAAGTTATGACGTCAGTACTCTTTTGTTTAATAATTAATATTATAATTTCTTAGTTGCCTAAAGTACTTTGCTTGAAAATCGTTTGAAGAGAAATATATATCTGTCTTTCTTACATATTTTTTTCTCAATGTGACTTGCGATCTTTCGTTACTAAAATCATGGGAGTTGCGAAAGGTACACGTTTGGCCAGACATCTCCATCTCCTCTTAGTAGGAAAGGACATAGGCTCTCTTGAGTCTTTTAATAGGATTTGGTTGCAAGAGCGTACCGTACTGGAAATTGGTGAGATTTGGGCAAGCTGTCGAGATGTCAATCAGAATAATTATGTGTAATAGTGGCCCCCTAGTAGTCGAAGTTCGACTGTAATTAATTAAAATTATAAGTTTGTACACTATTATGATTCTATTGTCAAAGACTAATATTATACTTCTTTATTCACAGATTTTGCTAATATTACACTTTAGACAAATACTAATAAAGACAAACCATATTTAATTTTAATCTATTCTCAATTTGACCACAGACTATAAGCAATAAGAAAAGTTTGACAATAAACAAATAGTATGCACTATGCATGCGGGTGTGTGTCATTATACAGATAATAGTGTGTATAATGTTTTTATTAATTGATTTAATGTATTTTATATGAATAATTTAAAAAAATATTAACATTCTGCACTCCTTCTCTATATTCTCTACAAGTGTGTGAAATTTCCTACTCCTCCGTCCGCCCAATTTTCGTAAAAAGGGGTACAACGTTTTTGCTTCACGTATTAGTATATAATTTGATTATTTACTTAGCCTAAGTACATGAAAATGTCGTTGTCCCGTAACGCTTGATTTGTTGTCCCATTAATCTGTATTCGCAAGCACGAAATCATCGACAACCAAGTTTTGAGCATCGACAACAGTTCGTCTTATCATAAAACACTTTTCAAGGTTTAAGCTCTAATACTACAAACAATTCTAAGACGAAGCTCTCTAGCGCTATTTGTTTTAGCACTCCGTCCGCTTCGAGGAAATCTATTTTCCAGAAATAGGTGAAAATCCACGACTAGGACGCATACACGAGCTGAATTCACAATCGACTTTAGTGTTTATTAGGTAAGTTTCGAAGCCTTGCGGTAGGACTGAAGACGTTGAGAATTTAATACCGTAAAATGGTAATTTCATTGAAATTAGGATATCAGAACTTTAGGTTTGTAATTTATTCGGGAAAGTACTAATAGAATTGTCAGGATGTAATTTGTTGAATATTTTTTTTAAATAATCTCAATTGTAATGAAATAGTATTTTCGTAAATCTATATTTTTGCTGATAGTAGAATGTATTATGAACTCGTATAGATAACATTCTGCTGTGAAGCATGCAATTTAGATTTTTGGACTTCATATTTTAAGAGAGATTGTGACAAATATACTATAACATAGATATCGTATCTCGTATGTCGTATCACTCTTGTCAGAGCGGTCGTGGTCGTCATCCAGCATCATTGCTAACATCTGCCCAACATAGATATAGCATAGAAAATTATTAAAATATCTGACCCCCGTAATCGTGGCGGGATAAAATACTTTCTACCATTTATCCTTTTTATATTAAAAAGATCATTGACATCGGAAGAACACATTTAGCGCTTTGCTCGGCTAAACCAAACAAACACAAAACTTCTTGAAGTGCGATACTAGATCACAAAAAAATCACATTCGATTATTTGTAGCCTGCCAGTGCTATCCGCGTAATGTGTGACAACTAAAAATTAGCGCGAAATATATGATCTTGGTGGTTGACTTTGGCTATTAAAGGCAGAATTGTATACATTTTATTTTTACTACCTAAGCGTATGGTCTTGAGAGACCATTTCAGTGTAACCTTAGCAAGTAAGTGAGCTCACGGGGCTCAAACCTGACGACGTTGCTAACACTAACCCCAGCAAGAGCAGTACTCCGCAGAATCTACCACCGGATCGGAAACGCGACCCACTGAGAAGATCCGGCGAGAAACTCAGGGGGATGTGGATGTGGTTTAATTTACTCGCCCAGCCCTTCGTTGCAAGCGATGGGTTCGACAAGAACGATGACCGGTACTTGGGGTACCTAAAAGGACCGTTAGTGGAACTTACATTTTTATAGCTTAATTGAATAGATAATTGAACAAATGTGTCCGCTTACTAAAGGGTAGAAGTTTCCGTCACGGCTACGGCAATAGTGACAACCTGCAGATAGATTTGATTCATGTTGCGATCTAGAAAACTATGTGTTCCATTGAAAAAGCTTTTCCATTAGACAGCATTAGAAACGACAAATAAGGCACATGTTGTTATAGGCTTAAGAGCACTGCAATATCACGTACGACGCGAAATGCCTTTAGAGCAACAAAGGGCCACTCAATGGCATGAGTTCGAACAAATTTAATAACGCACTCACATTGACAGGTGAAAGCGAAGGCGTGAAAGTGGATTTAATGAGCGGGGGAATCATGGGAGACTCTGGTCTAGAGTGTGATGGACTAACATAGCAAGAGACCTTTTTTGTTTTTTGTTATTCGTTTGCTATTTTCTAGTAATGTTCTTTAGATAATTCCCTAATGAACTTTGAACTTATATCGAGAATGTTCGTTGAACTAACAACAGCTATACAACCCAAAAAGGTTTTTACGGGATGTCGACGCACCATGTGATGAAAGTGGATTTAATGAGCGGGGGAATCATGGGAGACTCTGGTTTAGAGTGTGATGGACTAACATAGCAAGAGACCTTTTTTGTTTTTTGTTATTGGTTTGCTATTTTCTAGTAATATTCTTTAGATAATCTCCAAATAAATTTTGAACGTATATTAGAATGTTCGTTGAAGTAACAACAGCTATACAACCCAAAAAGGTTTTTACGGGATATCGACGCAACACGTACACGTGATATTTAGGTACGCATCATAATCATTATGCATGTTGTTTTAATCTGAATTAAACAGATTATGTACCTGTTTTAGTTTTGGCGACCATCAATGTATTATCTATGTTGGCGGCCATTTTGTCTCTCGACCACAGACAATAACAATGTTCATAGATAACACAACTACAATTGTCACAGATTAATGACATTGAAATGCGTAAATCAGATTTGTTAGGTTAAGACGAGTTGCGAAACTGGCCAACCTCTAAGATTAAGAGTTTCAGTTGCATAGAGTATCCCCTTTTATACGCTTGTAAAAATCTTTTGATGGGTTGTCAAAATTCTTTAATCTATCTTCGAGTAGCCTAAATTATAACCAAACGTTGAGCATTCTGCTTACATAGAAGTTGCAGTGATATTTGAATAGTATCTGAAAATGTCTAACTTAAAAAATTCTTACCACATGACTGAACCTGCCATCAGTATCATACCTGTAAAGAAATTGATACATTAGTTTTGTTTATAGTTCACAGTTACAATTAAACTCATTTTTACGGTTTGATTTCGCGTTTTTATAATTATTATCTTACATCTGGGATCCGCGTTACGTGAAGATGAAAGCCCAACTCAAACAAACTGCCAGTTCTCACGATACTATTAGTTCGGTCTGTGTGAAATAAAGCATGATAGTTCTAAGAAAATATTTCTAGAAAAATATATTTATACTTTTGTATGTAAAACGAATTCATGGTTTGACAATCAGTGGCCTTATAATTGAATGCACTCTGATTGGCTTATTCGCCTCACGTTTGATGATGTCACATCCGGTTGCGACTTGCGGAATATTTCCGGTCCAATTTCCCATGCAGTCGGGTGTTACTGGTGTTAGTTCTGAACAGGACGCTAACGCAGATTTCATAATTATAAAAAGGAAAGAGAAAGAGTTAAATTTGTAACTGAGCTAAAATATTATGATTTGAATTTATGACAATTAAATTCCATAAGATCCAGTACATTTCACTTGAAGATCCACCTCAGAGATTTTCCACTGCAAACACAAGTTTTGGTCGTATTTCTTGCAGGAATTCGAGGAAATGGGAAAGGGCAAGTGCATTAAGCACATCTCCTGAGCCACGTGGTAAAAAATAACAAAGAAGTCTTTCACTGAGCAGCAGTCTTTGTTCGGTTAACCGTCGGTAGGAACACAGTTGCTCAAAACTTGTATACATACATATGTATGTAATACTTTCTTAAGTTTATCGTCAAGGAGATTCAAAGTATTCTTTTAGTAGGCGATTCGCGAAAATAAAAGCGCCCGGGAGATTATCGCGAACCTTGCGAAATTTCAGCATAATATTCTCGATTTTGGTAGTATTTGATAGTATTAGCCATTAATAACGGCTTTGATGTTCCGCCAAAATGCAGTACATTTAATTTTAATACTATTATATACCTATATGTAAGTAGAATATCCTAGTGGGATAAGGTGGAGAAAAAGAAGAAGATATATGTAAGTAGAAGAGTATAAGTTGAAGACCACAAATTAATCGTTCTCTTTATACACAACTAGCGACCCGCCCTCGCTTCGCTTCGGAAACATTAAAACAAACATGAAAAAAAAAAAAAAAAAAAAAAAGTAGCCTATGTTCATCAGGGACAATGTCAGCTTCTAATGGAAAAAGAATATTTCAAATCGGTGCAGTACTTTTGGAGCCTATTCGAAACAAACAAACAAACAAATCTTTCCTCTTTATAATATTAGTATAGATATAGATACCTTAGAATACATGCTTAATAGTTTCAGTACCAAATTTAATCATCCAAAACGTGCCTTTATAACGGCAACATTAAAAACTTCTACACTTCACCGCCATTATTCGTTCCTTGTCGACGAATTAATTGAATTTCCCTGAAACTTTATTATTAAGGTGAAGTTTCATAACTTTGAGCCCCTGTAAGTCAGAAATCTTGTATCAATCGAAGCGGATTGATTGGTATTTTAATGTATTTATTAAGTTTTTGGTTCGTGATGTTCTTTTTTGAACATAATATTGGGCACAATATCACGGTTTAGTTTGGGTTATCAAGGTTTGTATGTAGATATTAATTAAGGCAATTCTGTCTTTTTTATTCATGAATCTTCATTGTCGAGGATTGTGACCTTTTTGGAGTAAACTCTAACCGATTCATGTTTTCTTGGTCAAATTTTCGTGGTGGATTTCCTCATCCTACCTTATTAATTAAGATAGATAATCGAATACTATTGAAAATTATTCATTCACTCATGATCAAATCGTTTTTTTTCCTACCTATGCTGATAGTCTTTAGAGGCTATTTCAGCTTCGCCTTGACGTGTAGGTGAGTTCACAGGGCTCAAAACCGGAGTGTTCTTAACACTGGCCCTAGAAAGAGCAGTGCTTCGCAGAATCTACGACCGGTTCGGAAACGGCGACCCACTGAGAAGATCCGGCGAGAAACTCAGTGTGCTTTGTCTATGGGTTAAACAAATCTTTCATCATATGCCATCCGTATCTAAATTTAATACTAGCTCGTGCGCACATTTTCAAATTGCTCTGTCGAAAATGTTGCCAGCGTGCGCCGGATGCACTCTAGTCGGACGTGGTAGACCATCGTTATCAGAGATTCGGAAGGTCCGCTCTTCATATAATATTTTGTACCAGACTTCCACGTCATCCTTTCCGTCGCGACAGTCAATTTGATCAATTTCCAAACGATTTTCATTGGTCAGAATTTTTAGACTTGTAAAGACTTGTTTATTTATTTATTTATCAAATAAAATTTTTGGTTATTTTAATGAACAGGCAAGAAATTTGTTAAAATGTGAAATATATAAATTGCGAACTAAAATCTATAATCTACAACTTCTGCTTTGAAAATTAGGAATACAATCAATATTAGAAAATAGGTGCTGCATCCATACATTATATCCATACAGTATATTCGGAATCTGACAATGCGTATTAGTACGTATAAAACAATTTAATATGTACCTTTATGTATTACGGAAATTGAAGATTTATTATTGAATGACATTTTTGTGGTATCATCATAGTGGGTCCAACATCAGCAGGAGTAGAGCCAAGGTGCTATATGTCACAGAATACTCTCCTCAAGCTTTGTGATGTGAACTGAAAGAAACTTGAAAGGACTAAATGCTGGGAGTACGACTTAAAAAGTTAGTAATAAATCTTTTTTATGAAACACACTTATTAATTTAATTATTGGAGAGATGACCTGACATCGTGAGGCGCCTAAAACTGCTCCTTTATATCGGCAATTTACGGCGGCTACGCACTGAAGGACATGACGTAAAGGCATATCATAGGACATAATGTCAAAACCGGTGGAGGACACGGTTCGAAAGGTTACCTTAAAACCTTAACCAAACTACCGTAATCAAGCCTCGAAATCTCCACCTCTTGCTTGCTCAACAACTTACATATCCTGTCATACTTAACAAAATACACTCCCTATGTTTGATACTCATGAAGTTCTCACGGTAATAGAATTCTGTGAACAATAGAAATATCACATTTATACAATGTTTTTCTTTGCGCTCGGGTAATTTTATCTTGAGGGAGCACTCGGAGTGCCTTATCCAGATATAGAAGCGTACTGGAAACTATTTTTTTCACAATATACTAGAAAAGGAGTTCATATAAGTTCTAAAGCAGAATTACTATTTTAAACTTTAATATTTAATACATAGAAGATATTTTTCCGTATCTTAAATGAAGTATGTACATTTTCTTAGTATTTGTGTGTTTGTGTTTATTATGGAGCACTGAAGTATGCTCTACCTATATTTAAATGAATAAAGCAAGTAAGAATTTTTCATAACTGAAAAGACCGGAAGAAGTGATTTTAAAGAATTATGTTATGTTAAATTCTTCGGCCGTTTTCCTCTGTTGTTTGCAAACCGTTTTATTTCCTTTTGTAGGATTGTATGGATGAGTTTAAGTATTTTTTTTTAGTTTACAATAAAAATGTAAAAACAAAGAAAATGTATTACAAAAACCGAATCTAAATTTTAAAGTGTTAGTAATTCTGACCGAAAACCGACTACATACTGATTGAACTTAAGATTTTTTAAAGGTGCTTATGTTTCAAAATCTGATAATGCAAACGCAAAAATTCACGGTGACAAAAAGTTATTGATCAACGTGTATTGCGGCTTTGTGTTATACATTGCTGGTTTTGTTTTACACAGATGGACGAGTTTACAACAGCGTACTTAACGCTTACCAGAGCTCACACACATCACGACCCGAATGCCGTCCGTACATTCTTTGAGACATGAACTCGAACTCTCAATTGTGTTATAAAGCAGTTATTTGGCGTAGGACTCCTGAAATCAGGCTGTTTTGTGGCAGAGATTAATAGAATTATTTTTAGGCCCATTTTCAACGAACAATTACTTTGGCACTATTTAACAGTAGGCAGCGGCTCAGCTCGGCCCCTGGCATTGCTGACATCCATGGGCGATGGTAGCCACACACCATCAGGTGGGCCCCGTGCTCGTCTGCCTACAAGGCCAATAAAAAAATAGCCTTTTATTAGGCTTCAAGAAAGAACTCAACACCCTGTATATGAAGTATATTAAAAGCCTTTAGTGAAGAATTTTCTCGAACGATATTGTCATTTACGATTTCAATAGTTTTATACTTAATTCCCATCCCAACCCCATCTAGTCTTATAGATCGGTGTAGTTTAAGGACACCTGTGCTTGATGCTGACGTCACATTCATCATCGTAACTCCATTATCTAGTTTATTATAAAAGGAGCAAAGATAATTAACGGTAAATCATTTATAATATTAAACAAACTAAGCCGTAAAAATATTTGCTACACTTGATAATGCTGGTATTTATAATAGATGCAATATAATGGTGTTGGCAAGTTCCCAGCTGCGGTGGAGACATGTTCTTGCCTATTGCCTAAATATTACTCTACCGTATCCTGTAATGTGTAGAACGGTTGTTCTAGCCATTAAGCCTGAAACCGTTACTACTTCGAAATATACATTTTTGCTGCGGCTGTCTTTACACAAGATAATTCGTTCCGTAAACAATTGTTAAATACGCATTAAGTTGGATAAATTGGTACTTCATATTCATCTTCATCAAAATTCATTCATTCATTTCATCATCATCTGCAAAATTTGAGACCCGGCTTAGTCGCAACACTAGACAAGAGAATATGGCGAAATTTACATTCATTAATTCACTTCATCATCATCTGTAAAATTGGAGACCCGGCATAGTCGCAACACTAAACAAGAGAATATGGCGAAATTTACATTCGTTAATTTACTTCATCATCATCTGCAAAATTTGAGACCCGGCATAGTTGCAACACTAGACAAGAGAATATGGCGAAATTTACTTTTATTAATTCACTTCATCATCATCTGCAAAATTTGAGACCCGGCATAGTCGCAACGCTAGACAAGAGAATATGGCGAAATTTACATTCATTAATTCACTTCATCATCATCTGCCAAATTTGAGACCCGGCATAGTCGCAACACTAGACAAGAAATATGGCGAAATTTACATTCATTAATTCACTTCATCATCATCTGTAAAATTTGAGACCCGGCATAGTCGCAACACTAGACAAGAGAATATGGCGAAATTTACATTCATTAACTCACTTCATCACCATCTGCAAAATTTGAGACCCGGCATAGTCGCAACACTAGACAAGAGAATATGGCGAAATTTACTGTTTAGATTCAGACTGCGTTAAGTCGAAAAGTTCATTTTATCTAAAAGCTCTCTTGCGAGCCCATTGTAGTTCTAAGTTAGAATAAAACAAATTGAAGTCAGACATGCGTTAATCGAAAAATAATATGAGAATAATACATACATGTTTTTTGAAGGCGAATCATTGTTTTTTCAAACGTTAAATATGAAACGGGGTATTTCGAGTTTGTAAAAATATTCTTGTTACACAGAGCATTAAATCAATTGTGCGATCAAAGGAACTTCTGAAGGGCTGAGCCGAGTCGCCTTGAGGCGGCCCTTTACTTCGTTATATCATACGCGATTTAGTCGTAGCGGCATCAAAGGCCTTTAAAATTAAACGCTAGCCCGTGTACCGTACAAACAGCATTTTTATTATGAATTTTCAAAAAGGTTTTTCCGAAGCTTATAATGTGATTCAACTTTTTTAAAAGAGCAAAATTCTCGAGCAATTTGAAATGTTTTATTTATTTATTGCTTATATAGTTGGACGAGCTCACAGCCCACCTGGTGTTAAGCGGTTACTGGAGCCCATAGACATCTACAACGTAAATGCGCTACCCACCTTGAGATATAAGTTCTAAGGTCTCAGTATAGTTACAACGGCTACCCCACCCTTCAAACCGAAACGCATTACTGCCTCACGGCAGAAATAGACGGGGTGGTGGTAACTTTTTTTTTTTTTTTTTTTATTGCCCTTGTAGGCAGACGAGCATACGGCCCACCTGATGGTGAGTGGTTACCGTCGCCCATTGACTTCAGCAATGCCAGGGGCAGAGCCAAGCCGCTGCCTACCGAAACCTACCCGCGCGGACTCCACAAGAGGTCCTACCACCATGAATATTAAAGTTAAATTAATTAAAATTAAATTAAAATTAAGTATATTAAAGTTAACTTTGATTTATGAGATCAAAGCAAACATTAACGATTCAGGTAGTTAAGGAAATCAGAAGTATTACAAAATCTAATTTGATTGCCCGAAAAACAAAACAAAAAAACACTCGTGTTAATAACAATAGTAAAAAAGCTAATTTGGAAAAATGTTCCAAACGATTTAACTTCTTCAACTAATTCTATTCATGAATAACGTTCATATCCGGGTCCTTGTTAAGGCTTAATAAGCAAAATTAACATAACAATACACAATTTGCGGATAACCCGTCAAAGGTAGGCCGTAAAGCTTAACCGGTTACCGAGTGAAGCTGGAATCGGGCGCTCCTTTAACCGGGTAGAGCCGTGCTGCGAATAATATTCACGAAATTTTAGATTAAACTAGCAATTCAAGTGTTGGCGATGAGCGATCTAAAATAACTAACAATGCAATATCTCCTACGTGCAATATGTTCTACTTTTTTTTCAGAACTTACTTTAGAACATTTTAATTTTTAATCGAAGTGTATGATAACAGTATGGATAAAAACCTTGCCCACGTATCTATCACTAGCTTTTGCCCGCGACTCCGTCCGCGTGGAATAGTTACTTTGGCATAACGCTAAATTTTACCTCCCACTTCATTTACGTAGAAAGTGAAAATATTTTTAGTATTATAGAATGTTAAGGAGCTATTTAAACCCCTATTTTGAAACATTCTTTATTGGTGCTCCACTTGTATTGGTCTTACCGTGATGTTATATGCCTAGTCCACAGTAAATGGGCTATCTAACACTGAAAGAATTTTTCAAATTGGACCAGTAGTTCCTGAGATTAGCGCGTTCAAATAAACAAACTCTTCAGCTTTATAATATTAGTATAGATAAGATTTATCTGTTTGTTTAAGCTTACTTGTTAATAAAATATAAGGGCTGTGTCACAGTGGCTTTTTGAGCTCCCACTAATCCTCGCCTGGTTCTTCCTAACTAACTTTCTCAAATTATCTTCCTAATTCACTAATTAGACTATTATTTCATTGGCCTATTTTGCCGCGAACCAAATTTTGCTTGTAAATTAACAACACATCATTTTCTAAAAATATAAAAAATTATGTGTGGCTTGTCTTCTTTCACTCTCTCCAATTTCGATATTTATACAGTTAGTCTTATTAACTTTAACCTAACTGATTTTAAGCTATATCTGGAACTATTTTTAATCACAATACTTCGCAGGAGAAACAGCCAAAGTGGTGGTTAACCAATTGGTGCGGAATCGCAATTCATCCCACCACTAGTTCTAGAAGTATATGTTAAAGAGAAACACCCGGGTGGTTACTACTACAATACGTTGTATCGGTGTTGCTATAAAATTATGGCATCTCCCTCTCTATGTAGCATGCCCCTAAATCCTCAATGAACAGTGAACGGTTCGTGTGATTCTGTTCGCTTATGAATATTCCTATGCGTTCGTGAATGTTCATTTGTATGCAGCAGCGTTGGTGCTTCAAATAGTTTAAATTGAACCCGTCGACAGAAGAATTAGGTTATGGTGACGTTTATAATCGCTTTTTTTTATGTTGGCATTGTTTTCATTCCACAGAGTATGTGTAGGTTGGTATTATTTGTTGAACAGCAAAGGATTTCGGTGCTCAATGCCATATTATGATATGTTGGACGACCGTATGTTTTTCTGCATCTGTCTATCTATCTATCTATCTTTTAGCCCATAAACGTCCACTGTTGGACATATGCCTCCCGCAAGCCTCGCCACAAGGATAGGTCCTGCGCAGTACAGTGCCTATTTCTGCCGTGAAGCAGTAATGCGTTTCGGTTTGAAGGGTGGGGCAGCCGTTGTAACTATACTGCGACCTAAGAACTTATATCTCAAGATGGATGGCGCATTCACGTTGTAGATGTCTATGGGCTCCAGTAACCACTTAACACCAGTTGGGCTGTGAGCTCGTCTACCCATCTAAGCAATAAAAAATATATAAAAAAAATATAAGTTCTAAGGTCTCAAGTACAGTCACAACGGCTGCCCCGCCCTTCAAACCGAAACGCATTACTGCTTCACGGCAGAAATAGGCGGGGTGGTGGTACCTACCCGCGCGGACTCATAAGAGGTCCTACCACCAGTAAAGTAGTAAAAGTTTAACTTCTGTCTCGGCTTAACTTGTTTCGTTCTGTTCTAATTTGATTGTCAATCAGATAGTGGATATTAAGTATCTCCTGCAATGCAGTTCTGGGGTAGGAAGGAGGGGTGCTCTCGTAAATCGGTATAAAGTGCGCAGTCCCCGTTAAAATCCATTAATGTCCCTTTCGCATGCAATCTAGCAGTTAAATAAAAAGTTAAGTAAGACTTCGTGGCCTGAATCGTGGTTTTGGTCATAAGTTTATAACAACATGCTCTTTGAGTTGACTTATACGTATAAATAGATAAAAAGCGATTCAAATTTAACAGTACAAGGATTATTTTTTGTTTTATGGCTGCTGTATTGTTTTTATTGTCCATACGAGCATACGGCCTACCTGATTATGAGTGGCTACCGTCGCCCATGGACTTCAGCAATGGCAAGAGCAGAAGCCAAGCCGCTGCCTACCGAAATTCAATTTTTTCTTCAAACGTCAAATTTAGCCCAGCGTCACTTTAATCCAAGGACTCGCTCTAGTTGTAACGTTGCATGCTCTACGAAGTCCTACAGTTGTTTAACATCAAAATTAAGTTTAAATGAAAGTTTCGTTGCATCCACAGTCTGTTTTCAGAGAACTTTTTATTACATAGCATCCGATTCTGAATTAAATTCCCTTCCACCGTATCTCTTGTACTATATAACATTTCCTTCTTCAATGTAAATTCGCAGAGTGTCCTCAATGGTTAGCAGTTACTTGACTATGTCATTGCCACTGTTAATTTCTAGTAGACGCTAACCACTCACAACCAGTAGGCCGTATGTTAGCATGCCTATATGAAGGCAATCAAAACAATGAAAAAAAAACATTGAATCACGAATTTGTCATACAAAATTCCAATCTAATTAAGTATCCAATATAGATCAAATTCACTCGTGATCCATGGCTCGAGACCATCAAATAACGTTCGTTTTATTGCAGAACCCTATTAAGTGTCAAATCGCGGTGTTCCGATATTGGTTCCGCGCAATTCCCGACCAGATAACGGCCAATCGTAAAAAGTTAATAGACGCGTCGATTTATGTGACTTTAACGTTTATATACGAAGAAAAAAAAACGAACGTTTGTAATATCTTTGCCCTTCAATGGGTACAATGTATCTATATATTAGTACGTGAAGCAAAAACTTTGTATCCCTTTTTACGAAAATTGCGCGGACGGAGGAGTATGAAATTTTCCACACTTATAGAGAATATAGAGAAGCAGTGCACAATGCAATTTTTTTTTTAAATAATGCATAAAAGATACCTTAAATCAATAAAGAAAACATTACACACACTACATACCATGTATTTGACGCACACACGCATGCATACTATTTATTTTCAAGCTTTTTTTGTTCTTGACGTCTGTTGTCAAATTGAGATTAAATATTTATTTATTTATTTATTTTTTATTTATTTATTTAATAAGTTGCACCAACAAAGTGATCATCAATACAAAACATTGACAAATTGACAAAAGTTCATGGCATTCATATTGTTTGTCTATGTTAATATTTCTTAAAGTGTAGTCTTGGCGAAATTTGTGATTATAGAAGTATAAAATACAATCATAATAGTGTACAAACTTACAATTCCAATTAATTATAGTCGAATTTCGACTACTGCGGGACCTCTGGTTGATATAAAGAAACTATTAAGGTAGAAATTGTTACTGTTTCTCGATGAAGCATGAGTAAATTAACCCACAGACACAGCCCACTGAGTTTCTCGCCGGATCTTCTCAGTGGGTCACGATTTCGATCCGGTGATAGATTCTACGAAGCACTGCTCTTGATAGGACCAGTGTTAGCAACACTTCCGGTCTAATTTAAAGTAATAACTAGTATTAAGCTACACGATTGTTTTAAAGGTTATAATCACAAGGCTTGGAAAGGATATCTAGAACTAAAATACAAAATAAAAAACGGACCGCAAAAACAATACGTTGGTTCGGCGAGTAAAGTAACCCATAGACACAACCCACTGAGTTTCTCTTTGGATATTCTCAGTGGGTCGCGTTCCCGATCCGGTGATAGATTCTGCGAAGCACTGCTCTTGCAACGGCTAGTGTTAGCAACGTCCCCAGGTTTGAGCTCCGTGAGCTCACCTACACGTCAAGGCGAAGCTGAAAAATCCTCTCAAGACTATCAGTATAGGTAGGAGAAAAAAAAAATGAAGCGTTTCTTAATTTAAATGTTAAATAATGTTTGAATATATTCACCCCACATTTCGTCTTGTTGTTTGCATAAATATATAAAATCCATCATGTTACGTTTCCAATAACTCGAAACTACTTGAAGAGTTCGCATATAGGGAACTCATATTTTATGTACAAGATGGAGAGGAACTCGCTACATTTTGTAGTGATCTTTCAGATTACAGTGTGCCATAAATGAATAGTATAGTACTTTTTTTGCTTATAAGAAACGCAAGTGTGCGTCGATCATAGCTATTGTAAGGTTTATTGTAAAATAATTAAAACAAAAATAATAAAATGTATCATGTTAAACTTAAGGCAATTATCGGATTGTCAAATAGCAACACTGTTAGTGGGAGCAATGGCAGTAGTGGGGACGTGACATAATAAAAAAGGCGGTAGTCTGAAAAAACGACACAGAAATCAGTGTATTGAGTAGTGAGCAGATATCTAAAGATTGTACAAGTGGAGTTACAAATAAAGCAGTATTAAGTGAACTATTGCAATCTGTGTATTTATTTACTGGCTCTGGAGTATGAGTCTACACTATAATATAAAATGAAACTGTTTGTGAAATAGATGTAGATTTTTTCATCACCATTGCATCAACATCCTCTTGATTTTGATTAAAGGAGCTTAATAAGATCTCGACTTCATTCATCAGGTTGAAATCTCAACTGCATTATGGAAGGGTTGTTTTACCTTTAAATTTAGATGATATTACTGCTTTACGGCAAAAATTAAGCGTGCGGGCTTACTTGGTATGCTATAAATCCTTAGCTATTTCGCCCTATGATATAGAATTAAACACGCACACCCGAACAAAACATTCCAAATTTGTCCTCAAGTTATTGTACTGTTAAATTCCATCACTGTGGCATTACGTTGATCCAGTACGTGACTATTGACTGAATACCGTCTGTAGTTGTCGACGGTGATTTCGCATGGGAGGCTTTGCGTATAGCGGTGAAGCGGCGTAGTATCGATAGGTGAGTTATATACCCCGGATATCACGTCTGAAAAGTTGTTTGCAATCTTCTCTGACGTTTGTTTAACGCTCTTAGGACTTTTAGGTTTCTTTTACACTGGTGTAATTACTGGCGGTAGGCCCTCTTGTGAGTCCGCACATGTAGGTACCACCACCCCGCATATTTCTGCCGTGAAGCAGCAATGCGTTTCGGTTTGAATGGTGGGGCAGCCGTTGTAACTATACTTGAGACCTTAGAACTTATATCTCAAGGTGGGTGGCGTATTTACGTAGATTTCTATGGGCTCCAGTAATCACTTCACGCCAGGTGGGCTGTGAGCTCGACAACCCAACTAATCAATAAAAAAAAAAAGTTTGTACAGTTTAAAAATTATGACGAAAAATAATGTAAGATGATGGCGAAACAGCCTGCCAGCAATATCAAAAGCCTAATAGAATACAAAAGGTAAAATCTTGTAGTTGCTGTATTTGCTATGATTAATCCGCCTACTCTTTAAAGGTTTCACATAACATTAAAAATAATCTAAATATAATATAATTTTTATTAACAAATCTTACTATTATACAATAGCAGCTACATTTTTCGTCATAGATATTGAAATAGAAAACAGATAGATAGAAAATGTAACACACATATACATATATGTATATGTATTTCACTGGAATGGTACACCGCGCGTATTTCGTTTCCAAATGATTCTTGTCCACCTGATGGTTGTCTGGAAGAGATCGCTCTTAGCGATAAGACCGCCAATTGTACTTTTTTGTGTTTAATGTGTCGCACTGTTTATTTGTTTTTTGGTGTACAATAAAGAATACTCTCTCTCTCTCTCACACACACACACACACACAACTTACATTAGGCCTCGAAAAAGGTAAACGTTGAATTTAACAACAAAAAAAACCAACAGATATACGACCGATTTCCAATCGATCATATTATCTCGATTCGACGAGTCCATAACAAACCCGCAATAAGGACCCTAGTACGTCGGTCAAAAACAATGGGCCATTGGGCTGAACGACAAATTGACGTGGCCCTTTATGGGACGCCCTAAACATGCCATGGCTTGACATGATAGCCTCGGGCAAGACATACTGGCATGTTAGTTGTTGTGGCTCGATTGTTCGGATGCTGGTAATCTACTACCATTTAATTTTATACGACCCCTGTATATGTTTTTCGTTTTTTAAGACATAACTTTATTGAGAGCCATTTAGGTTTTTTTTTTAATATGATTAAAAAGGATCAATGATATCATAACAAAAAAGCAAATTGGATTTACAAATTGATCGAAACAAGAACAATGTCAAGTACTTGCTTCGTAAAATGTCTGTGAGTGAAAGTTGCTCAAAAATTTATCAATTCCGAGATGTTTTACATTAAAATTTTGAAAAACAAATATCTATTTAGTTAAATACCTTAATATTGCCAAAGCACAAGTGATTAGAAACGATTAATTTTATTTTTTATTTTATATTTTTTAATTTAAATTTCGTGTTACATGAGTGGTGTGCTCTAGGGAAAATAGTCCTGTCATCTTCCTTTTACAACATTCGCTATCGTAGCAGAAACCTTATCGCTTTAAACCACAGCAAGGTATTTTTTGTTAAACATCATCAGTCTGTGAACTGCCTTCGCAATGTAGAAACAATGTTGAAATTATGGGCACTATAGTCATTCCTCAAATGAAATTTAAAATAAACCGTAATTTTTGACGAAAAAATACAGGAAAACGTGGCATAGTTTAACTCTACATTATAATAAGATAAGCATAAGTAGAACAAAATATTATAATGCCAATAAAACGTTGTTACATCCACCTCTCAAACAGTGTAAGGTTAATTAAAACAACCAAGGTTTTGATAAAGTTTTATTTCAATCTAGATTACCGACGGAGCAATAACGGCTTAAACTAAGTTAGGTTTGGTTTAGCAAACACACTGTTACGTGAAAAACTTGAGAAATTTAGAGGAAGTTTAAAAATGGAGGACCAGCGAATCCTGTTTCATTTAGAAGAGCTATAATTGTGTTTTCTCTTGGCCCTATCAAAAATCTCTAAACGAAGTGTATGGAAGGGCGATACTCCCATTCAATAAAGCACGAGTATTATTAGATAATTATGTAGGTAAATAATTAGGTAGGTAATTATGTATATAATGAAATAAGAGAAAGGTTTCCCTTTAAATTCAACCACGTATATGGTAAAATATATTTTTTTTTTATTGCTTATATGGGTGGACGAGCTTACAGCCCACCTGGTGTTAAGTGGTTACTGGAGCCCATAGACATCCACAACGCAAATGCGCCACCTACCTTGAGAATACGTTCTAAGGTCTCAAGTATAGTTACAACGGCTGCCCCACCCTTCAAACCGAAACGCATTACTGCTTCCCAGCAGAAATAGGCACGGTGGTGATACCCACCCGCGCGGACTCACAAGAGGTCCTACCATCAGTAAATTACATATATAATACTTTAGAGCCACACAAAATAAAACAATATGATTTATACTAAGGATCATAACTCCATAAATTTAGGTAGGCTATAGCTTTCGATAAAAGCGACACCAATTGACGGTAAACCCTAAAAATTACCCCCAAAATTTGCTATTTTGTACAATTTGTTTGGAAGTGGAAAATAAATTTGAGAGAAGGATCTTACAACTTTACACTTTCAAAATTACGGTCATAGTTTTTGTTTTATAGGCGATAGATTATTTTGATATAAGGATTTCTAAAGAACAATAAATTTTGGGGCAGTCTAATTATATACAAACATACTACGAAAAATACTACACCAAATAATAATTAAAAACGCTCCATTCTCTAACTTGAACGGTGCAGTCGCATTTTTCGGAACGACTACGAATGGAGTTTCTAAATCGCAGATTTATATGTGCTCCTACTATCGGCAGGTGTAAAATTTAGTTCTGGGACGTTTTAAAGTCCCGCAGGGTCAGATAAAATTGTTCGCTCCGTTCGACGTCTCAATCGTTAAACTGGGATCGCCTTCTGAAAGCGGTGAATTGATTGTGTGACCTTGACGCTGGTCAGCTGTGATGAAACTTTCTGTGAATCCCGCAACTCGACAACGTTTGGACGACCATTGATTGGAGTTTGGAGCGCTAATTAAAATTCTTGAATTCTTCAAGTTTTATTAAGTTAAATGGTACACTTTTAAGCTAGAAATTGAAAAAATGGGTCACGGGAAACAGACGGACAAAAAAAAACAAGTACTTTCAGATTCCTAATACTAAATACCTTTAACAAAGGTGGATTGCAGCGCAGTGTGGGACGGCCACCTACCAGATGAAGCGACGACCTAGTGACCCACTGGGTCACGTGGGATACAGGTGACATTGGGGCGGCCGCAATGGAGATCAGTTGGAGTGGCATATGATGATTGGAGTGGTTCCGGACCACGTTTTAGGTACGTTATTATACTAGGAAAAATTGTTACCTACAGGATTTGTACAGGTATTAATGACTATCTGCGACAAGATAGAGGTTTACAGGCTTCAACCACCCATAATTTTTGAAAAACTAAGGCGGAGAAATCGCGTAAAAATTACAGGGTTAGAGATCCAGAAGAAATCCTTAGAATTCAACTTCTTGTTGTTAACTTACCGAAACCCTTAAGCAATTAAGATGATTTGAAATACGTTACCTGGTAATGCAAACACCGTAGTAACAAAGGATGGAAGAGCAGTAAAAAAAAACAAAATGAAATACGCAGTAGAGGCAACCCGGGTAAACGCAGCGATGTGCGCGGATATCCGTATAAAATCCACCGGAGGCTGAAATATCCGCTAATGTATTCGATTCACGTCGAACTGTACCAAGCCCGGTTAAGGTGAAGATATGCCCCGGTTAATCTAGTCGCTCTTTGATTTACGACCGTGACACACTTTGGGCACATCTTGAACTGCTGCGGTAATTAATTTGAATAATTAATAAAAAAAATCTGTAAGTAATGCAACATTCTTCTTTTAGAGACTTTACCAACTTTAAATAATTCGTTTAGTTCTACTGAAATTTCTGAAATGCTAATTTTTGACGGTATTGTACTGGAAATCTATAAATTGAGGCAAATTGAGATGTTTTTCCTTGTCGTCTGTAACAGGAGCCCATATTTACTAATGGAAACCAGCCATGCCAGCTGTTCGAAAAATACTCATCCAATTATTAAATAAAACCCTATTATTATAACAATTTCCTAAATAAGAACAAAAAGCCATAAGGCGACCGTTTCTTTTTTGGGTTTTTAAGGCGCTAATTTTCAATCTATATTACCAATCGCGTTGATTAAAAACTGTAACTATTCAGCTATCCCAATTCATTATGTGGAACATTCAAAAGTTGGTAATTCGCGGAGATCCAGCATCGTCTCCATGCAGGGATCGATTTGCATATCAAGAAGGGACGCAGTCCGGAGTCGTCGGCCTTCACTTGGCCTACTTTCGTCATTCCGGCTTTGTCCTCTGGCATTTTCTCTAACGTCAGCTATTTGCATGTTGCAAGACAATTTTATTACCCTCATAATAGAGGGAAGGGAATTCTGTTTATATGTCGAGTTTGGGGAACTTTTCATTTTTGCGTCGTAATTGCCTTTAAAAATTAAATGCATATTTATGTGATTTTTTCTGAATACGTAAGGCGGCATAATTAGAAATCATAGGGACAATTAATATGTTAGTCTGGCTATTAATTAGTAGCAACATTTTAGATTTAAAAATGAGTAGTCTAGTTTCTATATTGTAAACTGTAAAAAAAAAACTCTATTATTAACTATGTAAACATTCGGATTCTCAAATCTCTTGAAACTTGTAGTGATCACTGGAGCTCATAAGCTCCATAAATGGAATACATTTCTCTAACCAGAAACAGATACACTACAGATTCGATGTTCAAAAACACGTCACAATAATAGTTTAGTCTCTGACAGAATAATTTTATAGCTGGTATTTGCATGCTCTTTGCATGTTTGATCATCATGACCTAGATTTTATTTAGACTCGACTACAATTAGATTCAATTATACACAAACTAAATACGGATTGACTATTTCCGACAGTGATCAACGTTTTTAGTGGCACAGATAACTTGTTGGTTTTACTAAGCGTGATTTTTTTACTGGTGGTGGGACCTCTTGTGAGACCGCGCGGGTAGGTACCACCGCCCTGCCTATTTCTGCCGTGAAGCAGTAATGCGTTTCGGTTTGAAGGGTGAGGCAGCCGTTGTAACTATACGTGAGATCTTAGAACTTATATCTCAAGATGGGTGGCGCATTTACGTTGTAGATGTCTATGGGCTCCAGTAATCACTTAACACCAGGTGGGCTGTGAGCTCGTCCAGACATCCAGGCAATAAAAAAAATTTTTTTTTGCTGCATATGATTTAAACAGTGTCAAGAAATTTATAGGTATTTTCTATTATTCGGCAGACATGCTCGCGCTTATTAACTGTTGTTGGCTACCCTATAATAAACAATATAACGTCAATACCACCACTTGAATCGAATTTGGCCTTATGGTATAAACATTAGATTGGACTAAATAAAGAAACAGCGGGCCTTGCTACAGAAAATATGCATTTTCTTAATTAATTATCAAATTTAATTTTGTGGCCAAATTAGTAAGCATGATATCTATTTAGATTAATGCTATTTTTGTTTGTTTCCTGTAAGTGTACATTTTGGGGATGATCTATTTACAAACGCGAGTGACATTATTTAAAATAATCTTATTTAAGTCGATTTATGACTAAGTGTAATAAACTATGCTTTTATTATTTTAAACATTGTGGTTCGTGGCATTAGTAATATTTTCAGGAAGGTCATAATTGGTTCAAGCAGCATTTATAACCTATTTTGTATCAATGTTAAAAAGTACATGTGGCAATAGATCATTTTGTTTATCGTATTTAAATGACGTAGTATATAATATTGAAGCTATTTAGTTACATTTGGGTGTGAATATCCGCGCGTTTAATCCGGCCCCACGATAATGACCGGCACATTTCGGAGCAACTATTGATTTATTAGCTTTTAGCTCTTGTTAGCTCTGAGGGCATTTATCTTTGTTGGAGCCGGAAACGTGGCCCAGTTTAGCGCAAGCGGACGTAGTTTAAATGCACTACCAAATGAAAACGCTTTGGTTGATCTTTTTAAGGAATTCAGTAGCTATTATTGATATTTGATGGTAAATTTAACGATAAATAAGAAATGACATTACTAATCATGGAAATAGTTGGAGAGATGTAACGAAAAGGGTGGATTTACATTAAGATTTTAAGTACAAACTCTGGCCTACCTATCGCCGTGTATCTGTGTATCCGTGTACCTCTTCCTTGATGCTATGTGCTATGTCTTCTTCAGTCTAAAGAGAGTCCATAGGGGTGCTTTTATCTTCTGACGTTGTCGATAAACATGAGTCATCACAATTTTTTATTTATTTCCCGCTTAGGCAGATGAGCCACCTGATAATGAGTGGTTACCGTCGCCCATGGACTTCAGCAATGCCAGGGGCAGAGCCAAGCCGCTGCCTACCGTTAAATCATAATGTGAGCTCGTGTATACAAGTGCCACCATCGTGTCTGTTTCTTCAGACAAGCTGTCATTGTATTTAATTTCGTGTTAAGGTGGATAGCGGCATCTTCTCAAATAATTAAAACCGAACCCTGTATCTGAATGCATTAAGCGCTGAATTTCCGAGTTTAAATCAACGTCAACAAAACGATACAGCTCGGTGGAAAAGTTCGTAGACAATTAAAACCGAGTATTTTACTGTTGTTCCGAGCAAAACGAGTGCTTTAAGCTTAAGTGCGGTAGTTGTTGTTATTTTTATGAAAACTGTTTATTTTAAACTGGATAATTAATGCTTTGTTACATCCTGCAATCCTCGAGCTTTAATAGTATTAAAATTTGCGTCGATATTCTTGATTGCCCAATTATAGTGTACACATAAACTTATGTAGGTATAGTTTGTTAGTCTAGTTTGGCAGATAAGTTCACGGCCCACCTGATATTAAACTGTTACAGAAGACCGTATGATACAGTGGATTATATATGCCACAGTAACGATAACGTATATTCACTTTTGTAACAAACATATTTAAGATATTTAAAACACCATAAAAGTAGAAATGAATTTGATTACATTAAGTATTGTTTTCTGTTTTTCTCCAGTCATAGACAATACAGTGATCTCCCTTATGACGCGGAGATTTCACACGTTATATTTCTGTACTGTGTAATTTATAATGTTATAAAATTAAATCAAACTAATTTCTTAAATTTGGTTCCTAAATTTTTAATTGTAAAAACATTGGTCATATTGTATTATATTTGTATATAATATAATATATGTAACGCGTGCTACGGAGCTATACAAGCGCGTTACGCGAGAATACTACTACAACGCGTTGCCTATAACGCGGAATAATTCTACCGTGTTATAGGTGAGATTACTGTATATAATTTTATTTTGGGACTCTCAGCCCCAATCTCAGTCTCAGTTTGTTATTTTAATTTCCTTTTTTTCCAATGTTTCAAATAGTTTACAAGTTCCCTTAGTCACGGACGACTAAAGTTTTATTCGTCGACATTTGAATATTGTTTCAACGATCGCGCATATTTATTACATTTAATGAAACAGGCCTTCGGCGCCCGTCTGCTTTCTCAATAAATAAAACAAGCGACATCAAGAAATTTCAACGTAATCTTCGTAACGAGTTGAGGAAACAAATAAAACGCGAACAACAGAACTTATTATGGGGGTAATAAATAATAAAGCGGGCAACTCCTGGGGGTGCTGTGGTCGAACTTTAATACAAATGCTGTTTGCCCTTAACGACGGCTATACGCAGTCGAGGACGTAAAAGAGATTTAATCAACTAAATTAGTAGGTACACATACATACAGTATAAAGGTAAAATTTATTGTGAAATTGAATAAACGAAGACGCGGGTAGTTCTCGGAATTTTCACACGAAAAATCCGCGTTTTTTTTTTGGGAACGAAGTTCCTTATGGGACGATGCGGAGGGGTACCCTAACCGGGAAAAAACGTCCGTAACGTAAGATTTTTATTAGTAACGCACACAGTGTAAGACTTAACTTTGTAATAACGTACAAAACATAAGATATTTTTTTATCATTCATTGACCACGATCTCAGAGCGTTCGTTTGCGCAATACACTGACTCTTATGCAAACAACCGTGAATGAAGTGTACCACAATAAGTTCGCACGTTACCGAATGACCGTGGGTTGTTGAGAAACCTCCAGTTTTATTTTCTTTATAATAGAATAGAATAGATAATATATAATTCCTCGAATAGAACTTAAAATTAATATTTTTATAATAAGGAACTTCGTTCCTATCCGGTGTTCCACGACACCACACATATTTTTTTTCTTCTTTATTGCCTTTCCAGGCAGACGAGCATACGGCCCATCTGATGGTAAGCGGTTACCATCGCTCGTGGACGTCAGCAATTCCAAGGGCAGAGCCAAGTCACTGCTAACTTTTTTTTCAATATTTGAAATTAAAATCTATATACGTATATGTATGCATGCATGTAAGTATATACATATATGTATATCTATAATTAAAATGTTGATTTAGAATAACGTTCCATTTTTTGTAGAGCACGCAATGTAGAACAAATTGCAATCTTATGAAGCGCGAAGTCAACGCCTTTATGACTCGGGATCCACAAGCTGTTTACAGATTCCGATATCAAAATGATTCCAGCATCTATCTATTATAGATTAAAAAAAATCGTATCTACAACGTGAACATGACCATATGTCTTTCATTATTTTGAGTTCATTCATAATAAAAAAACATATGTAATAATAATAATGGTGACTTTCAGTTAAAATTCAATACATCAGTTTTAGATTTCTTCTGGTACTATATGTTGAAATCCGTTCTGAAATATTTAGATTACATAATCTTCGCTAACAATATATTTAATTTTCATTTTAGGTCCAAACGTATTAATTAGTAAAACATTGAATCCAATTAAACTGACTGTTTAATTGGCACAACCAACACAAATATTTCCTCAGTTACGTCGAGTACAAAAATAATCCTCCAATTAAATTTGATACGAACGTAAATCGGATTCAGTAAACATTGAAAATAAAACAAATACTTGAGCATCAAACAATTACCGCCACGATAATTAACTATAATGTTTTTCGTGCATATATTAGTTGGGTTTCACGGAGCTCGAACAATTAGAGGAAACCTTGAACAGGTTTTTTTTATTGCTTAGGTGAGTGGACGAGCTCACAGCCCACCTGATGTTAAGTGGTTACTGGAGCCCATAGACATCTACGACGTAAATGCGCCACCCATCTTGAGATATAAGTTCTAAGGTCTCGGTATGGTTACAACAGCTGCCCCACCCATCAAGCCGAAACGCATTACTGCTTCACGGCAGAAATAGGCAGGGCGGTGGTATTTACCCGTGCGGACTCACAAGAGGTTCTACCACCAGTAAAAACCATATTGCATCTAGATGAGACCATTCTATGTTATTTTCCATCGTTTTTGCTCTTACAACACTTTGTCCACATACTCCGGTATACATTAAGGGCGATTTTAAATTTTTAATGACGTTTTTATGAGCTTTTTTTCCGCCAGAAAAGAGGTACAAAAATTTTGTTAATAAAATAATCATTAAAGAATTTTTTAGGGGACGAGAGCGCTTTGTATATTTTCTGTTTGATCAGGTACCTTGTGTTTTCAACGTTTTTCCTTTCAATTTATGAACGTTTTTGTTTAATCTCTAAATTGTCAAACGTAAAAATGTAATGATGTTTGTATTTTTTTTATGTAAAACAGATCCCTAGTTTTTACTTCATAATTGTCATGTATCCATGGTTTAAACCAGAGTTGTCCTTTGCAAACCTTATTTAACGGCAAAACCAAGCGACTTGGCGACGTTAATCAATTATTATGAGGCATTTTTTGGAACAAAGTTCCTTATGAGACGATGCGGAGGGGTAACGTAAGATTTTTATTATTTATGTAGTCTTAGTATGATGGCTATACAGTGTCTAATGTATAGTATACGTGATGACGGTTATTATTATTATTCATATATAATAGCTGTTTCGTTGTATATTATTATTATATATTTTTTATAAATCATTGTGAATAAAATAAAGTTGATAACTTTGTAAAGTAGTTTTTATTTTAACTTTATCAATAAAAAAATCATAGTAAAATATGTATACCCGAATAATTATTTTATTTATACCTCGAATAGAACTTAAATTTAATATTTTCATAATAAGGTCCCACGACACCACACATCTTTATTTTTAAATACCGTTCTTAATTATGTTATATTGAAAAGATGAAAAATGAATGCATTTCGAGATAACAATGAAATTTCCACGACAGCGCATAACAAAGAGCGTTGAAATGAAAAACGCTGTGTTCAGAGAAAATTNTATTTTATTTATACCTCGAATAGAACTTAAATTTAATATTTTCATAATAAGGTCCCACGACACCACACATCTTTATTTTTAAATACCGTTCTTAATTATGTTATATTGAAAAGATGAAAAATGAATGCATTTCGAGATAACAATGAAATTTCCACGACAGCGCATAACAAAGAGCGTTGAAATGAAAAACGCTGTGTTCAGAGAAAATTGAAACATATTGCGCGGGCATGAGTGACGACAGACGCCAGAGGCGACCGGTCGTGTTGTTGTTCAATCCGAACAACGTCGATTGAGAATTTGATCCATACTACAATAACAATACGGATGTTAGTTATTGTCAAAAAAAAATATACTTTTTTCCTGTTAACAAAAGAGCGACTTTCAAAATCGCGTTTGTATATGAACGTTGTATAGGTACCACCAACCTGCCCATTTCTGCCGTGAAGCAGTAATGCGTTTCGGTTTGAAGGGTTGGGCAGCCGTTGCAACTATACTTGAGACCTTAGAACTTGTATCTCAAGGTGGGTGGCGCATTTACGTTGTAGATGTCTATGGGCTCCAGTAACCACTTAACACCAGGCAGGCTGTGAGTTCGTCCACCCATTTATATGGGTTGCTAAAACAATAAAAAAAAAAGATAACTTCCAGCTATTTTGAAGTCGGTTAATAATAACAAGGGCGCGCTCTGTAAAAAGTACTGTTGGCGTGTCAAATATGCTTAATATTTTTTTAAAGTTCATTGTACGAAAAATATATTAGACTGATATCTAAAGTAGAGTATTCATTTGGGCATGTAATTTAGTTCGCGTCGGATGTGCGTTCCTAAAATTACCTTTTAAAATACAATATCAACGGTACCCGGTAGGATTACATCGTACAATGTTTCCCATCACGCGAGCCAAGTTTGTGTGATGTTTGCTTTTGAATCAAAATTAGTTGGAAATTTCAAACTATGTTATAAGGCATTGGTACTGTGGAGATTTTTTTGGGGCCGAAATTTTGATGTTCAGTTTGGTAAAATTTCATGATATTCAACTTTTATTGCGATAGTTCAAGAATATAAAATTCTAATTTTTTTTTTTTTATTGCTTAGATGGATGGACGAGCTCACAGCCCACCTGGTGTTAAGTGGTTACTGGAGCCCATGGACATCTACAACGTAAATGCGCCACCCACCTTGAGATATAAGTTCTAAGATCTCAGTATAGTTACAACGGCTGCCCCACCCTTCAAGCCGAAACGCATTACTGCTTCACGGCAGAAATAGGCAAGGCGGTGGTACCTACCCGCGCGGACTCACAAGAGGTCCTACCACCAGTGAGTAATTCCAACAATTCTTCTTTTTATTGGAAGTCGGTTGAAAATGAACTTGTCTTTTTATCGAATTATTGCAATCTAAAATATTTATTGCTTTTCATAGGTACGCTATTATTATAAATGTGTTTGTTTGTCCTTATTTAACGTCGAAACCAAGCAACGGATTGACATATTTTTTTAAAGTGACAATATTAGGTCAGGAGAGTTACATAGACTATATCTTATCCAGGAAAAACATCTCATTGCCACCAGACAAATACATTGACATTCTGCGAGTGAAGGCGCGGGTCACAGCTAGTTTATTATATTCTGTATCGAGCCCCTTATTTTTTATTGTCACGCTAATATTGAAAATATTGTGTGTTAGTTCATATTAGTTATGTTACTATTGTGCGTAAAGCTACTTTCAGGATACGCCATAATATTATACAATAGCATATAGTATATAGCTCATAGCACAACAATATCGCGCGCCATACATTGTTATGGACACGTTCACACTGTACTGTACTATATATTATTGGCTTAGTATAAGGCTTCCTCACTATGCTATACTTTATGAGACTATAAGTATAGTATAGCGTAGTCTGAAAACAGCCTTATACTCAAATTCCTTTACTGTCTCAGCAACCTCTCTTTGAAATAGCTTTCCCCCGAGTTTTCGTGAAGCAAGCTCAGTTGATATTTTGAAAGCGAAAGTACAATATGATCTCTTTTTCAAAACACAGATTGCTTGATTGTTTTTTAGTATGTTGTGATTTATATAATTTATTTTATTTGATATGTATTTATTATCTATGCATTTTGTACGTATGTATTTCTTATATGTATTATGTATGTATTTTACGTTGTAGATGTCTATGGGCTCCAGTAACCACTTAACACCAGGTGGGCTGTGAGCTCGTCCACCAATCTAAGAATAAAAAAAAAAAAAAAAAAAGAGTATGTGTACATATGTATGTATGTATGTATATTTATATATCTATGAATTTATTTTGGTAATTTAATTATAATCTAGTGTTTATTTTCACTCATGTCTCCTATAATTCTTCAAATTATCGCCATGTATTAACTTTACCGCAGCTACAGACTTCATGAATCTTTCACTTCATCAACGAGGGTTAACTGGAAGAGAATGCCTGCATGGCATTAAGTTTGACTTTGTACAATGCTTTTGTGCAATAAAGAATTTTCAATCAATCAACAATCAATTTTAGTTCCATTAACGAAAACACGATTTTGTAATCTTCTATATATATAAAAATGAATTGCTGTTCGTTAGTCTCGCTAAAACTAGCTGCTGGACCGATTTGGCTAATTTTGGTCTTGAATTATTTGCGGAAGTCCAGAGAAGGTTTAAAAGGTACATAAATATGAAAATGCTCGGAATTAAATGAAAATAACAATTTTGTTTTTCCTTTGATGTGTCCCCCGTCGAACGGATTCCTTTTGTTTGTTTTAAGTTTATTTTATACAAAAGTTTAGGTCTTTTATTTATCGATTGAGGCACTACGAAGTCTGCCAGGTCGGCTAGTGGCGAATATAAATTAAATGTAATAAAAGGATTGTGTGGTTTTATGAAACCACGGTAAAAGTGAAACTTTTTTTCACATTATAGACATTTAACTCTAACAAACAACATTTACATTAAACACTGACAAAAACAAACAAAATAGCGTGGAGCACTGGCACAAATGAGTAATAGTCTATACACTACACGGTCAGCTGCTGCGAACTATAGGCGCCGCCATATTGGCCTTGGTTGCTCTGACGACCGCCTTTCACTTTATCCCTACTCCGCGGCCGACCGTCACGCGACATGCAACACACAGACGAAAAAGTTTTAAGACGAAAAGTACATTACCTTGCGAAGCATTTCCTCGAGCGAATCCATGTCGGCGGAGGCGGGCTCGCCGCCCGCTCTTCCACTCACTCCGTTATTGTTGTTCGTCATAGGTGAGCCGCACCCCACCTCGTTCGCCAAGACCGCAACATGTGAAACGACACTAACGCGGTCCGCAATTTTTTAACTGTCACTCACTTTATGTTTTTATTATTTACGTTAATAACTTCATCAAATTATCAAGGTACATTACACATACTATATTATGGACTACATTGCTTAAGGATGACTAGAATTTGCTCGTATTCTAAAAATAAATAATAGTTTTTTACAATCAAATAATTTTTTCTTACACTATTTTTAATTCAAATTTATTAAAAAATATTTTCTATTTTTTAGTTAGATTTTCTATAAAAGCGTATTTTGTTAGTTTTTAAAACTATGATTTATTTTTAATTTCTATTTTTTTCTTTTTAAACTTTTTTAGTATTGTATTGTCATCGGTCCTTAATAAGTATACCAAATTTCGAGTTAATCCGACGTTTTGAAGGGGGTCAAAATCATGTTCAAAGATTCCGTTGCAAACATACATACGTCTGAAGCTAATAAAAGCGTATTAGAAAGGTTTTATAGTAAAATTGCGATATTTGAATTTCTGATCTATTAATTTAACAATACTAAATTCAAGCCTCAAGTATACCAAAATATGCTTGGAATCAAATAAGTAATTCACAAAACCGGCCACAATATTCTCTAGACAAAAAAAAACTTTGTTGACCGACCCAATCTTGCCTTAAATCACAAAAACACAAATATTATAATAGCTCACACAGAAAATACCGAATAACTCGATCTTAAGTTATATCAAGATCGCTTCGTGAGGAATCGCGCATTGTTACATAGTCGAATCTAACCCGGGTAACAGTCGCAAAGGCAGCGGTTTATAAGCAAATCACTATACTCAGATATGACGAGACGATTTGCTCGGTAAGAAATGTTCGGCACCAAAGAATGAACAAAATATACTACAATATCATCTCGCGTATTCGAAAACAAAAATACAGCTTATTAAGCGAATACAAGTTAGATTTCTAACATTAGGACGAAGAGCCTTAAAACCTTTCCACAAATATATAAAGGACATTTCCTAACGCGAAGTCAAATGCCTTGATTAAAGTCGGAGTTGATTAACTAGATTTCCAAGTCCCGTGAGAAGTAAGTCCAAAAACTCCTACATCACGTCGATGTGACCGATTTGGGGTTTTTTTATCGCTTAGATGGTGGACGAGCTCACAGCCCACCTGGTGCTAAGTGGTTATTGGAGCCCATAGACATTTACTACGTAAATGCGCCACCCACCTTGAGATGGGTTAGAACGGTTGCCCTAACTTTCAAGCCGAAACACATTACTGCTTCACGGCAGAAATAGGCGGGGTGGTGATCCCTACCCGCGCGGACTCACAAGAGGTCCTACCACTAGGGGTAACGACAAAGGGAAGATCTTCCACCGAGCAAGTGAAATTGCTCAGTAGACCGACGGTCTAGAATGTTATTATTCGGAGCTTGTATATCTGCTGGTATATGTACCAACGTTTTAAAACATTTTCCAATTTTGTCGGTACATGTGTGTAAATAAAATCAATCACCAATATTCAGAATATCTACAGAGCTACTTGTTAAGCATAAATAAAAAGCCGTTTTACGGATAAATAGAGTCTGCGCTATGGCAATTTTCATAACACAAAATCGATTATTTTACCTCGCAATCCGGACGAGGTAAGTCTGTACAAACAATGATAGCAGGGGACCGTTGGATCGTGTGCTCTCGCATACATTTACCGCCTTATGCCCCTTCACTCAAGCATTAGCATCGAAATGAGGAATGCTTAATCGATGGTGTTCATAACGTCGCTTTTCTCTTGGACTGTTTTTTCTTCATTTTATTGCTTAGATGGGTGGACGAACTTACAGCCCACCTGGTGTTAAGTGGTTACTGGAGACATCTAGAATGTAAATGCGCCACGCACCTTGAAGCATGAGTTCTAAGGTTTCAAGTATAGTTACAACGGCTGCCCCACCCTTCAAACCAAAACGCATTACTGCTTCACGGCAGAAATAGGCAGGGCGGTGGTACCTACCCGCGCGGACTCACAAGAGGTCCTACCACCAAAGCTTGAATGCTATTATTCTTGTTCCGATAGCTACAGTCAAAAGGCTTACAACCGAAATTGGTGTTAAGGGATTACCGAAGTCTACATACAATTTGTAAATTGTGCATTCACAATACTGATAGACTAGCATTGGAAAAACAAGAATGATATCTTAATTTTTCTAACGAAGCTAGGCCTCCTAAACATAGGTGGAATATCCAACTACTATACAACTAGGTCGTGTACACTATCTGCTTGGGATTTTATTATTATTTAATAATTATTTTTTTCAATAAAATATAACTTCAAAAAAAGAACATATCCCCGTTACTATAGTGTAAGGATTTTTGAGGCATAGACACAATAATACATCAATAACTTTAAAAAACAATATCAAAATAACCGACTATAAGTGTATTTAGGACACTAGAAAACGTGTAACTTAGAATGTGCTAATTGCGATTGTAAATAAGCTATTTGCCTACACAGAAAGCAGCTTAGCCCGGATTTATGGGTACAGCTTGTCCGATAGCTGGTTTAGGTCAGCATAGTAATTCGTATTCTGGTAATATGCTTTTAAATGTTACGATAAGCATGTTTATTTTATGTTAATATTGTAATTTCACCACTGAATGTTGTGGCTTTGTTTGCGTTGTATGTCGTGGTGTAACTCTTTTTTTTTTGTTTTTTTTTTGTAAAAATGTTTTTAAATATTGTATAGGAAAAATATTCACTCAACTATCTAATCAAAGATTCTATCTTGTGTTATCTTTGACAAGGCGGCTTATTTAAAACGACAGCATGAACCTCATAAAACTAAAGTCAAAGTTACTACCACAACAGATTCGTTATTATAATGAAGTTTAGGGAAAACATTACGCGGGTGTTATTTGAAAATTCCAGATTGTAATCAGTGCAGGTTACCGCTGACGAAATCTCAAGGATCTCAGGTGCTTAGAAAGGATAATTGTGTTTGCTTAACTGAATCAAGAAGCGAAGGGTTGTAGCGAATCATTATGTAAAGAAAGAGANTCAAAGTTACTACCACAACAGATTCGTTATTATAATGAAGTTTAGGGAAAACATTACGCGGGTGTTATTTGAAAATTCCAGATTGTAATCAGTGCAGGTTACCGCTGACGAAATCTCAAGGATCTCAGGTGCTTAGAAAGGATAATTGTGTTTGCTTAACTGAATCAAGAAGCGAAGGGTTGTAGCGAATCATTATGTAAAGAAAGAGACGCTTTTTTTTTATTGCTTAGATGGGCGAACGAGCTCACAGCCCACCTGGTGTTAAGTGGTTACTGGAGCCCATAGACGTCTACAACGTAAATGCGCCACCCACCTTGAGATATGAGTTCTAAGGTCTCAGTATAGTTACAACGGCTGCCCTACCTTTCAAACCGAAACGCATTACTGCTTCACGGCAGAAATAGGTGGGGTGGTGATACCTACCCGTGCGGACTGACAAGAGATTCTACCCCCAGTAAAAACCACATTGCATCTAGATGAGACCATTCTATGTTATTTTCTGCCGTTTTTACTCTTACCACACTTTGTCCACATTCTGCGGTATACATTAAGCGCGTTTGTTAATTTTTAATGACTTTTTACGAGACTTTTTTTCCGCTAGAAAAGAGGTACCTACCCGTGCGGACTCACAAGAGGTCCTACCACCGGTAATTACACAAATTATAATTTGCGGGTTTGATTTTTATTACACGATGTTATTCCTTCACCGTGGAAGTATATCGTTAATATTTGTTAAATACATATTTCATTTGAAAAATTGTACATATATACATGAATATTTTGTTATCGTTCGTCGACTTATAATTACATGTAAAATAGATAGCAATCGATTGAGCCTTGGCTATATAGTGAACCGACGGTTTCATCTAGCTGCCAAGTGTCAGTGACCTCATCTCAGCGCCTATGACCGTTTAAAACTACCCCGACAAAGCACGTGGCATACATTACATTCAAAAAAATATAAGATTTTTTTATCGGGAACAGATTTAGAAAAATCCTCTTGGTAATTTCCGAAAGTTCACCGGACCAGGTACCTCCACCCGGTCTAATTCCACAACGAAGCAGTCACGCGTTGCGGCCTGAATCAGGACTGCAGTTAAACAATACAATGACACTTAAATCTAGAGGCTGCCGATAGAGAGGGACTTCCGGTAATGACTTAACACCAAATGGGCCGTGAGCTCGTTGACAGCTCTTTGAAATAGAAAAAAAAATCTGATTACATACAAGTTGCGTATTCTATCTAATTGTCTTTTTTTAAACTTAGTTTTGTATATTTGAAAATTGGCATCGAAGGCCACGTTAATTATGCAAATTAAATTGCATTATTAATACTCATTATAAATTTATAACTCAACACAAAGGATACGTACTACGCATTATGCGAATCGATTTGAAATCTCGTATGGTTACTGTTCATTCAAGTTCGCACTTCGCCCATTCATTTCGCTCCTACGCGTATGGGCGAGGTCAGTCGCTTAAGGCGAGGTTTGTTACTAATATTTTCATAAACACTTATAAATCTAAAACATATTACGTATATTAATTACTAGCTGACCCGGCAGACTTCGTAGTGCCTCAATCGATAAACAAAAGACCTAAACTTTTGTGTAAAATAAACTTAAAACAAACAAAAGGAATCCGTCCGACGGGGGACACATCAAAAGAAAAACAAAATTGTTATTTTTATTTAATTCCGTGCATTTTCATATTTATCTACCTTTTAAACCTTCTCTGGACTTCCACAAAGACCAAAATCAGCCAAATCGGTCCAGCCGTTCTCGAGTTTTAGCGAGACTAACGAACAGCAATTTATTTTTATATATATAGATAGATTACTACCTATATTAACTGAAAGTGAGTTTTCCTACGTAATTTATTAGCACCTTATTATCAAGTTCCGAAATTCGCGTTACACAATGTTCTTTTTCAAGAGAAATGTAAGTAGAGTAACTGGAATTAGAGCGCAAGCTTGCATTCGACAGCAAATCGAAAAGATGCATTTCAAGCGGAAAAGCAAAATTGCTTGGCTGCAGAAATAGACAACATGAGAGTATCAGACATCTCGTATTATAGGAATAGGACCTAGTTATGGACAACGATAGAAAATTGACTAGCAAATTAGATTGAAAAAAATCACGATTTGTTGCCGATTTGTACTATGGGGTCTGGCGCGAGTCACACATAATTAGCGTTTCAAATTGACACATAATGTGTGTATTTATCGAATTATGTATTCAAACGTATGTTCTTCTTCACTTTGTTTTTTTTTTTTTTTTTTTTTTTTATTGCTTAGAATTGAAGCTTAGAAGAATTGGTGGACGAGCTCACAGCCCACCTGGTGTTAAGTGGTAACTGGAGCCCATAGACATCCACAACGTAAATGCGCCACCCACCTTGAGATACAAGTTCTAAGGTCTCATTTATAGTAACGACGGCTGCCCCACCCTTCAAACCGAAACGCATTACTGCTTCACGGCAGAAATAGGCAGGGTGGTGGTACCCACCCGCGCGGACTCACAAGANTAAGTGGTAACTGGAGCCCATAGACATCCACAACGTAAATGCGCCACCCACCTTGAGATACAAGTTCTAAGGTCTCATTTATAGTAACGACGGCTGCCCCACCCTTCAAACCGAAACGCATTACTGCTTCACGGCAGAAATAGGCAGGGTGGTGGTACCCACCCGCGCGGACTCACAAGAGGTCCTACCACCAGTAAAAGTTGTCGCATTATGTAGGAGCATGTCCTCTTTTTCCATTCAGGTCTATCATATGTCATCTCTGCGCTCACACCCTTCTCTCTCACAATCCATCCAAGTCTCTTAAGGCGCCCTTTTCCCACATTAACAATGCGTGTTTATATCGAAATTTGAATTATACATTCATACATCGAAGAATAAAGCCCTAATTGTCCGAAAAATGAGAAATAACATAATGATAATAAAAATCCAATGAGTGAAACGTAAACATATTGTAACACACGTAGATAGACAAGTAATTATTGACTCATCCAAAATGAAATATAAAGTATAACTTTTTTTTTTATTGCTTAAATGGGTGGACAAGCTCACAGCCCACCTGGTGTTAAGTGGTCTCTGGAGTCCATAGACATCTACAACGTAAACGCGCCACCCACCTTGAGATATAAGTTCTAAGGTCTCAGTATAGTTACAGCGGCTACGCCACCCTTCAAACCGAAACGCATTACTGCTTCACGGCAGAAATATTCAGGCGATGGTACTTACCCGTGCGGACTCACAAGAGGGCCTACCACCAGTGATTACGCAAATTATAATTTTGCGGGTATAATTTTTATTACACGATGTTATTACTTCACCGTGGAAGTCAATCGTGAACATTTGTTGAGTACGTATTTCATTAGACAAATTAGTACCCGCTTGCGGGATTCGAACACCGGTGCATCGCTACATACGAATGCACCGGACGTCTTATCCTTTAGGCCACGACGACTTCTATTAAGGCCACGACAACTTCTACATCAATAAAGATCAAATAAACCGTGTGTTTATTAGCGATGTTTACCTAACACGTCAAACGGAGCCTTAACCTCCGAGGTCGCACTCACTCCGGGCATCGAACGCGACATTATTATTCTAGCGCTGTACCATAGCGCTGCGTTAATGCGTTATATAATTCGATTCAGCGTATTGCAACCGTATGTGATATATCTATATATTAATGCGTCAAGCAAAAACTTTGTACCCCTTTTTACGAAGATTTCGCGGACGGAGGAGTATGAAACTTCCCACACTTATAAAGGACAAAGGAAAAATTATATTAGATCGATAAAAAAATAATTACACACACTACCATGTATTTGACAAAACACATATGTAATATATGCTCTTTGTTTATTGTCAAACTTATGTTATTATCTTAAGTTTGTGGTCAAATTGGCAATAGATTAATATTTATTTGTCTATAGTGTAGTTTTGGCCAAATCTCTGATTCATCAGCATCATCATTATCAACAGCCCACAGTCGTCCACTGCTGGACATAGGCCTCTCCCAATGTACACCACTGAGCCCGGTTTGATTAAATAAGTATAATAATAATCTTTGACAATAAGTATTAATGTTCAAACTTATAATTTCAACTAATTATAGTCTAATTTCGACTACTGGGGGACCACTAGTACAGATTTATTAAGTCACGATTTTAGAGAATTCTTGTTGAACATTGCAGTGTCGGCATTACGAGAGAACGCAGTTTCCAGACTGGATTTTATTGTCGATATAGTTTCTTCGGATTTCGCGAGCCGTAGACATAATTAAAATAAAGATTTGACAGAAGCCAAATACTCGCTAATGGAAATAAATTAATTCTATGAAAGTGACGCGTGGCTATTGAAATAAATAAAAACTTCGTAACTGTAATAAAGAAAATGGTTGACGCTTATCTCGATCATTAGACGAACATTACCTATTTAAAAGTCGAAATAATATAAAAAAAAAGTAAATATATTGCTTTATAGAGAAGAAAAAAACAATATTTTTCTTTAAGAATTAGTTTTTTATAGACTCGCTTTTATTCCGTGTTACTGTAAAAAATGTTAGGGCCGGATATCTCAAATCGTTATTTTATAGAAAAAAAAAACAAAACGTAAATAAAATGTTTTCCGTAGAGTCATCTAGGGAAGAGGCAGGGGAATAAATTTGTCTGGATTAAACGCAAACCGCCTCTCGTAAGGAGACTGCACATCAATAAGGATGTTCCCTACGTTCAATTTTACATTTTTTATCAAAAGCGCGAATCTATCATTTTTTCTTTGTTAAAATTGTTTTAAAATAATTTTCTTATTCACATTTTATACGGTGAATTAATTCTGTGTACTGTGAATGCAAAATTTCTTATAAATCTATATCTATAATCTATATTTATATAAAAATGAATTGCTGTTCGTTAGTCTCGCTAAAACTCGAGAACGGCTGAACCGATTTGGTTAATTTCGGTCTTGAATTATTTGTGAAAGTCCAGAGAAGATTTAAAAGGTAGATAAATATGAAAATGCTCGGAATTAAATAAAAATAACAATTTTGTTTTTCCTTTAATGTGTTCCCCGTCGGACGGATTCCTTTTGTTTGTTTTAAGTTTCTTTTATACAAAAGTTTAGGTCTTTTATTTATCGATTGAGGCACTACGAAGTCTGCCGGGTCAGTTAGTATAAAATAAAACAAAAAAAGAAAACTACCCAAATAACATCTTAAAATTTCCAACTAAAATAATAAAGGCGCAACATTATAAGAACGAACATAAACACAACAAACAGACGATAAAAGTACGTAACAACGAAAACAATACGAAAGTTTTCCTTCAAAGGAGCCTGGAAAACGTCTAAAGAACTATAAATATGTGGAGGCTTCAGTGCTTCATTAATGCCAAGTAAAAGTTCTCGAGACAAAGCCCCAAGTTGTAGCTTTGTAAATTAAAATAATAGGTAGCGAAGAACAAGTTGTTACGAACGGTACAGCTAAATAGGAACTTAAAGTTTCTAAATTAAGCTATTTTGGTAGGGCGTACTAAGCACTAACGGGTAGTGTTTAATTTATTTCATTGTCTTTGTAGGTAAACCCTGGACGAGAGCCGAATGAGAGAAGAAGAAGCCGACGATCTTTCTCTGTGGCGTGCCATTGGATAGGCCTATGTCTAGCAGTGGACTGGTATAGGCTGATGATGTGTGTGAGTTTCGAAGGCGTCGTGGCCTAAAGAATAAGAGGTCCGGTGCGTTTGTATCTAGCCATGCAACGGTGTTCGAATCCCGCAGGCACGTACCATTTTTTCTAATAAAATACGTACTTAAAAAATGTCAACGATTGACGTCCACGGTGAAGGAATAACATCGTGTAATAAAAATGAAAACAGCTAAATTATAATTTGCGTAATTACTGGTGGTAGGACCTACAAATAAATCAGCCACCCACCTTGAGATATGAGTTCTGAGGTCTCAGTATAGTTACAACGGCTGCCCCGCCCTTCAAACCGAAACGCATTACTGTTGCACGGCAGAAATAGGCGGGGCGGTGGTACCTACCCGCGCGGACTCACAAGAGGTCCTACCACCAGTAAACTTTTCAAAGAGACAATTTGAACGTTAATTTGACACGCTTCCGGTTTATTACGGTAATAACGTTCGCGTAATTAACTCGCTTTGTTCCCAGTTAATGCGGTACGTTATTTCGATCGATATCATTTTATTTTGAAACCTAAAAGTTAATGATATGAAAAACGAGTATTATTTAATTTTGTTCTGGAATGTTCGTTCGTGAGTGCATTTATTTCAGAAAATCTTAATAGCATTTTAATAGGGATATCGTGCTCTTCAGACGGAGACGAAAAAAAATCTTCGCGGTAGAAATACATATATGTAAGTATTTTGAACCTTTTTTTATTGCTTATATGGGTGGACGAGCTTACAGTCCACCTGGTGTTAAGTGGTTACTGGAGCCCATAGACATCTACAACGTAAGTGCGCCACCCACCTTGAGATATAAGTTCTAAGATCTCATTACAGTCACAACGGCTGCCCTATCCTTCAAACCGAAACGCATTACTGCTTCACGGCAGAAATAGGCATGGCGGTGCTACCTTTAAAAATGTTGGTATTTTTTTCTTATTAAGTAATATTGAGTTCGGCTACAGTCTTCAGGATTTAAAACATTGAGTTTAATACACAATACAAAATTTAGTTGAAACTTAAAGAGAACTAACAAAAAGAAGTAATTTTTATCTTCTTAATCCCGGCCAGAATGTGAGCAATAAAATTATTATATTGTACTAACTGACCCGGCGGACTTCGTAGTGCCTCAATCGATAAATAAAATACGTAAACTTTTGTATAAAATAAACTTAAAACAAAAAAAAGGAATCCGTCCGACGGGGGACACATCAAAGGAAAAACCAAATTGTTATTTTTATTTAATTCCGAGCATTTTCATATTTATCCAAACGTTTAAACCTTCTTTGGAATTCCACAAATAATTTAAGACCAAAATTAGCCAAAACGGTCCAGCCGTTCTAGAGTTTTAGCGAGACTAACTAACAGCAATTCATTTTTATATATATAGATATATAGTTATAGTGTATTGTATATTATTATACTGGTGAAAATTAAACTAAAAGATTCTGTTAAATAGATAGATAGATACAGCTCAAACTAATAAAGGTATTTTAAAAAGATAAATTTTCCTGGTGTGTTATAAACAAAAAGCACCATTGTTTGTTCTCAAAAATTTTAATCGAAATAAAAGACGTTGTTCAGTCGCAGAAAAACAGTCAAAGGAAATGTCTTAATTAAAATTTGTATGAAAGGGCTCGGTGTTCGGAAAAGGTTTTGTTATTGTAACGATCAAAAGATTCGTTTTCCGACTGTAGTAGCAGCAGTGTAGTTGGAGCGTTTTGTTTTTTTAGTACGATAGAATAAACTCACTTATTTACTTTATAAACAGAAGCTGGAATTGAATAATTTATCACAAAATACATTCGATGGATCCGGGGCAGGAATAATTTTTGTATCGTCACGGATATGGGAAAGTCAGCTGAGCCACTGACAGCCTAAGAACACAACAGTCTGACCAAACTCTTCAATTACTCTGAATCATATCGGCATTCCGTAGATTTAATTGTGTATTATTTTACAGCGTCGATGAAAAGGGAAATGACGTAGTCATTCATATTTTGAATAAGAATGAGTGGGAATGTAGAGGGCACATCACGCTACCTCTGTCACACGCTCGTAACATAAATGAACAGTGACGTCACTGTATTCATTAATAATTTAAAAATCACTATTTTACTATAGTATTTTCTAGATATATTCTATTTTTAACTTATAATAAATATAATTTCTTTAATAAATATTAAACTTATTACATCTTTAACAGATATTGAATTAGTTGAATTACTATTAATTTACAACTTAATGTAAATTTGGATCGATTACCACAAATAACAGTTTCAAACACTGACCGAACAACGATAATATTCATAACTTTACTAATTGCATACAATCCATCACGGACAGGTCTGAGCGAACATAATGAGCTGGATTACTTACTGAGTAATCACGAGATTATAGTACAGAATCAGTGGTGATTACATTAATTATAACATTACCGATCACCATTATGTTATTTTATTTTAAACTAGTAGATTTCGTAGTGCCTCAATCGATAAATAAAAGATCTATACTTTTTTGTAATATAAACTTAAAACAAACAAAAGAATTCCGTCCAACGGGGGACATCAGAGGAAAAGCAAAATTGCTATTTTTATTTAATTCCGAGCATTTTCATATTTATCTACCTTTTAAGCCTTCTCTGGACTTCCACAAATAATTCAAGATCAAAATTAGCCAAATCGGTCCAGCCGTTCTCGAGTTTTAGCGAAACTAACGAACAGAAACTTTTACTGGTGGTAGGACCTCTTGTGAGTCCGCGCGGGTAGGTACCACCACCCTGCCTATTTCTGCCGTGAAGCAGTAATGCGTTTCGGCTTGAAGGGTGGGGCAGCCGTTGTAACTATACCGAGTGAGACCTTACAACTTATATCTCAAGGTGAGTGGCGCATTTACATTGTAAATGTCTATGAGCTCCAGTAACCACTTAACACCAGGTGGGCTGTGAGCTCGTCCTGGGTGGACGAGCAATAAATATATATATATATATATATATTGACGTTTAATTACAATACTATGGACAATTATCGCAGCCTCCACTTCGCTATAATCTATAAGAGATGCTCTTGATGGTCTGTATCGAAATCGAATAGAATCAGTATAATTGAAATTAATAGAATGAATAGAATAATTCATAGCTTTCAATAATGTTAAGACTTTTAAAAATTAAAGAAAACATATTGCACATACGGTGCAATAACTTCACTTATGCAAATTATATATTTTTTCAGGAAAAACGTTGAAAAATTCAACATCTTATTATATACTAGCACTGACCCGGCAGACTTCGTAGTGCCTCAATCGATAAATAAAAGACCTAAACTTTTGTATAAAATAAACTTAAAACAAACAAAAGGAATCCGTCCGACGGGGGGGACACATCATTGGAAAAACAAATTTGTTATTTTTACTTAATTCCGAGCATTTTCATATTTATCTACCTTTTAAGCCTTCTCTGGAATTTCACAAATAATTCAAAACCAAAATTAGCCAAATCGGTCCAGCCGTTCTCGAGTTTTAGCGAGACTAACGAACAGCAATTCATTTTTATATATAGATAGAAGATAGTTCTTTTATAGTTCTGCTAGACTAAAGAAATCAAAATGATAATATTTAAACGAAAACTTTAAACTTCATCAGTAAAAGCAAACATCTCACTGATAACTATTAAAAAATGTATTTTCTCATACTCAGTTCAGTTTTAACAAAAATTGCCTAAGTAACTTTATAGCACCGTATGTGCTATGTGTATTATGAGACATCTTCTATACTTTTTCCAATTAAATTATTCCGTGATATCGAAAATGCTTTTACCGTATACTAGCCCTTATCTCACATAATTAACTAGTTTTCTGAAGCTTGAATTGCGCGGACATCACCTTATAAAAGTTCAAACTCTAATTCCCTATCTTAGACAAAAAAAATTAAAAACATTGAATCACTTATTTCTAGTCAATCAGGTATATGAAATTTTGGGCTTCTTACTTTTTACGGAAATGACGGACTTTAAAACAATCGTTCATCCATCATTTTACTCAATTAAGGGTGGGATTTACTAAAAATCCTGCCTTAGTTGATTTTTAAAACGCGAAAGGCAAATATAGCCACCATTTCTAGCTTATAGTTCCACTGATTCAGACTCTGTAATTAGTCAGTCGGGACAAGTAATTATACGCGTATTTAAATTAAATAACAAGATGTCCTAGTATTTTCATCAAAATTTTTTTTTAAATCAGGTTAATGAACATGGCGAAATTTCTAAAATTTCCTATCCTAACTCCTGCAATACAATACACACTATTATTCCATGAAAACATAAGGCGATATAGAAATAAATTCCAAATAAGTATCGTTTCTTAGAAAAATATATACAGGTGGTTTTATTTTGAAATGAATTAAATTGGTTGCCGTCCAAATATGTAGTATGGCTGATTAATTTCTCTCAAAATTCTAATATAGAAAAAACGCATACTCTTGTATTGTCAAAGGAGGAAATTTTAAAACGAGAACATTCTTCAAGGAATCGCACATACCTCAAACATAATATTATGTTCAATCATTCGAGAAACAATCCGAATCAAACGAACAGACGCCTTTTGGAATATAAATATTATAAACTACGACTATTCGGGATTCAACTACGACTATTCAATGGTCATAATATTCGTATGAAATCCTCCTATGAAATAAAAACTATGCTTGCTGCGAGTATTACGTCGCAACGAGATCCTAAAAAGAATTATATGACGAATAACTCAATGTTTCAAATTCGGCATCCAAAAAATTCATAATTTCAGATTACGTACGCCAGCGAAGCCCGTAAGAGGACGTACGTTGAACAAAGCGGCATACTTTATCGGGCACACTAACATAATTACGGCACACACTAACTACGACCGCACACGTAAATATGCAAGGAAAATTTGAACACACCCGAACACACAGGAGACGCGAATAACGCGCGACACGAGAACCGCCAACATCGGTCGGTGTTAATTAAAACACGTTTTTTTGAGTTACGCCGAAACAGCGGCTGTGGGAAAACGTACGGCGCGCGGTTTTCGTAGCGCCGGACGCGCGTCTACGCTTGGGACGGGCGGCCAGCGAACTGCCGTTACTATAGCAGCCGCCGGCTACGAGTCGTAGCTACGCGCTACGAATGTACCTACGTTGCGCTATGTACAGTTTTGCGCTAAGGACGTGCGAAGTCGAGTTGCGTTTCAAACATGACTTGGAGAATCTGTACGCAGTGAATTAATTAAGCTATGAATTAAGCTATTTAGATGTACTACGACAGGTCAAAGTTTATTGCGTATTTATAATTTGCGTAATTACTGGTGGTAGTGAGTCCGCACGGGTAGGTACCACCGCCCCGCCTATTTCTGCCGTGAAGCAGTAATGCGTTTCGGTTTAAAGGGTGGGGCAGCCGTTGCAACTATACTGAGACCTTAGAACTCATATCTCAAGGTGTGTGGCGCATTTACGTCGTAGATGTCTATGGCCTCCAGTAACCACTTAACACCAGGTGGGCTGTGAGCTCATCCACACATATAAGCAAAAAAAAAATTTCTAATGTAAGAAAACAACCGTTCTCGATCGATAAATAAAAATTGAATTTGCAAATTTATTTTCATCGATACTTTTGACCTGAAACAACAAAATTGCTTTTTCATCAAAATTAAGCATTAACGACGGCACAAGTTGTATCGAATTTCAAAACAACAATTAAATTAGACCTTGTAGGCAATTGCGTCTGTTTCGACTGTTTTAGTCGGCCTGTAGTAATTCAACAAATCATGAACTCACTAAACGTTTAAGGCAGCTAAAATCATATTTACTGACCGACAAAGTTAATCTCATGATATGAATACCTAATAATCTATGAACCTAACCTATAAACTTTAGTTATTTTAGAAACTATTTCTATATTATAATATTGTTTATTAACATTGTTGACAAATTAGCGTAGTTATCATACAAATTTTGGTAAAAAAGATGTGTCGTGGGACACCAGGTAGGAACGAAGTTCCTTCGCCTAATGTAGAATCGACTCAATTTGCAAAAAAAAAATCGTGCTCAATTTTATGTAGGTTTTCTTGATTTTTCTCTTAAATTTTGCTGATTAGTTTTTATTTAAGTACAGGAAAGTATTTAGGAAATTCAGTATTTTAGGAAATAATAAATTACGTAAAATAGAAAAAAATCGTAATTCAAATTATTAATTAAAATAACAAAATATGTCTCTTTATTTTAGTTTGACAATATAAAATTACATAGAAATAGAAATAATTACAAAATAGAGAGAGAAGGGATGAGAGAACGAAAAGAAAGAAGGAGAAAGAGAAAGGTATTATACATTACACTACTCGCTTGTGTATACGACTGTCGCGCCTGCGCACGTCTCATTTAACGGTTTTATTCCACGGACTTTTTCTTACGGTTTTACTATTACATTTTTTCAGTTCGGTCTCGCAGCTAAATGCCTATCTCCTCCAAGCCTGCCGTAAGGAACTTCGTTCCAATAAACTTGATAAATTTATCAATACCTTTGAAATCACATAAGCGTTCGCATGTATGTATATAAAACTTGAAATACATAATATATTGATATGCATCAAATCACCTAATAAAAAATACATAAATATCTATATACAAACCTATAAGAGCAGATGCGTTGACAGATTGATCTTGAATTAACTATGAAGTAATAAGGGATGCGGTTAGGGACCTCAATACATTAACTATTCAATAGAAGAGCTCCGAAATGCTACAGATCGGCGTAATGACCCCAGATTTTGGGGCGATATTCATTAAACCTCTTGTTGTTGTTACGAAATTAAAGTTTAATGCATATAACAAAACAATAGAGTCCGATATGTCGGTCGGTACATTGTATAGTAAAGTTATAGAAATAGAAAAAAAAACAAAGAATACAAATAAAACATAAACCGGTGACTTTTAGAATTGCTTTCTGTCTGCCTGTTTGTTTGTTTGCGCAAATCTTCGGAACGACTAAACAAATTATCAACAGAACAGAATAAATTTGGAAAATAATATTATATGTAAGTACTATTATTTTTCTTAGATCGATGAAGGAGCTCACACCCCAGCTGGTATTAAATGGTTATCGAATCCCACAGACGTCAACAAAGTAAATAGCACCAGGTAACTTGAGACATGAGTTAGTTTCAATTTGGCTGCCCCACACTTCAAACCGAAACGCATTACTGCTCCACGGCAGAAATAACCAGGGTGGTGTTACTTACCCGTGCAGACTCACAATAAGCCCTACCACCAGTAAAGTGTTCATAAAAATGAGAGCTTGCAATAAAGTTATCGTCATTAAAAAAATATGGAAATTAACTTGTATACAGTTAGATGTTAAAAATTATATATTAAAATAATATGACATCGTCAATACGAAAGCAGCACTGTTAAGTTTTCAGGCTCAACTACTTAAAGGATTTTGACGAAGCTCGATATGGAAATAGGAAATATTGGGAAAAAATATTTAAGGCTACCTTTCATCCCACTTCTGAACACGGATTGCCGCCCACCCTATATGAAGTATAACCCACGCAGGAGAGGCTATTTGCGGAAAGCTTTATAAATGTTATAAATAAATAAAAGACATATTCATTGTGTATCATAGAAATAAATAATAAATACTTAAAGGTTTGTGGAGAGTATTAAGCGGTAGGCAGCGGCTTGGCTCTGCCCCTGGCATTGCTGAAGTCCATGGGCGACGGTAACCACTCACCAACAGGTGGGCCGTGTGCTCGTCTGCCTATAAGGGCAACAAAAAAAAATACTACCCTATTAAGTCGTATAGTACATATCTGACTTATTACCTACACAGAGCGTTAGTCTCCATAAAACATCCTTCAGACCTTTTGCATCTATATATTAATAAGTGAAGCAAAAACTTTGTATCCCTTTTTACGAAAATTGCGCGGACGGAGGAGTATGAAATTTTCCACACTTATAAAGAATATAGAGAAGAAGTGCACAATGTTAATATTTTTTTAAAATAATGCATAAAATATACATTAAATCAATGAAGAAAACATTACACACACTACATACCATGTATTTGACGCACATACGCATGCATACTATTTATTGTCAAACTTTTGTTCTTGACGTCTGTTGTCAAATTGAGAATAGATAAAATATTGTTTGTCTTTGCTAATATTTTTTATAGTGTAGTCTTGGCGAAATTTGTGATTATACAAGTATAAAATACAAGCATAATAGTGTACAAACTTACAATTCCAATTAATTTTAGTCGAATTTCGACTACTGCGGGACCTCTAGTTCCTATAATAACTCCTATATCGTCCAGTTTAGTTTTAGTGAAAATTAATTTTAACATTACATATATCCCTTCACTTTTAAACAATAATTTTAAGGTCGATTACTCTAAGCAATCCCAGTAAATAGAAATTACTACTATATTAGGCTGTATTGTGCTTGACTTCCTACCTGTACAAAGCGTAAAGACCAAAGCTAAAGAATAAACGTTAGTAGTTTATAATACATGTGAATTAGAAGGAAACAGGAGGATGTATAGATTTTAAAATGGAAAATTTGATGGGTAGTCATATTGATCGACTATAAATTTTGTGTGTGTTTTAACAATTAAAAAAATGTTAGCACTCATTACTTTAACCTTGTTGCGACTATTGGCGGACATATAAAAAAAAAACATTTACAATCAAATGCAATAAATAGATGTATCAACACGGTGATCTAGCATTTAAATTCTTTACTTGGAAACGGACCTTGCTTACGGGAATTGCTTGTCATCGTCTGACTATTTCAAAACATTACATTTACATTATATTCTGAGTGCATAATAAGATTACAGACAAATTAAAATAATTCTAACTCTTTTAACAGCAATCAGAACGCTTGTCAAAATACGTAGGCGATCGTTGTGTTTTAATCTATATTCTGGTGGTTCGCTGACTATTTTGATCTAGAATTACGTCACATGAAATGAAGTGGATGTTAACATGGCAAAGTTTGCGCGGAAATTACGAAACATAAAATATATCTAGCTTCTTATTGACACTTTGACTATTCATAAACAGAGGTTGCTGTGGCTAAGGTTTTTGTTATTAAATAACACGCGGCCGGCTATGCTAATACCGAAAATTGACAAAGTAAGAACAATTGGATTTCACTGTATTGCGTTTACTACGAGATAAATTTCACTTATACTTTAGCTTCAGCAACACGTGGTGTTTATGCCATTAAATTGTAGCTTATGTGAAACGTTAGTATTTTTAACACAGCGCCATGTATGAGATAAATGTCAGACAGTATTACAATTTTCTGTAAAAAAAGATTTAGGGCGCCATCTGTTTTAAACTTATGAAACTTACAATTAATAACAAAAATCAACATAAGAAATAACTTTATTGTTAATTAATAAATATTGCGACCATTTATTGAAATCAAAACCATACTATCTTTCAAGTTGGATCAAACTGCACACGGTGTGCAAATTTAATTTAAAATCGGTTAAGTAGTTTAGGAGTCCATCGCGGACAAACAACGTGACACGTGATTTTCATATATTAAGATTTAGATTTCGTAATAACTTAAATGCAGATCGGTAGGTTTGCGAGCCCGCTCACAGCAATAAAGTACATAATCAGCGTAAAACTAAAGTTGATTTCCTTATATATTAGATTATTTGGAAAAAAAAATAACAAATTAAAATAAATTTGCTTACATGAGTATTGCAGATTTCAACAAAATTAAAATACGTAGTTTAATAAAACAAACAAGAAAATATACTGACTCATTAAAATATGAAACCGTCTAGCGCCTACGTTCTTACACAATAATCAGTGAAGTATTATAACCTCTAAATTAGTACAAACAAAAATGCGTTTTACTAATATAGGTTTACGGTTCGAAATTCGATAGTCACCAAGAAATACTGTCACAGGTATGAAAAGAAACAGTGAGGTAATCGTTTTCTATTGGCATCCAAAGACAAAGGCATTGTTTATAAGCATGTAATGTTTTCTGACCTAATTTGATATGACACACCAGCCCTTTTTATGCATAGTTAGTTTATGTTTATTTAATACGTTCTAAATTACATCATACGACGTTTGAAACTTATACTAGAGTCACAGTAGGTAAAGTGCCAGAACAAATTGGATATACTCGCAGTAAATTTTTAGGGCACATTCTTCAAGTTTTTCTAATGAATACTAAAAATCTACTTTGATTTTCGATTTTCGCGAAATAAGAAAAAACGAAAAATTGTTTGACATTCCTAAATAATATATTGTATCGGCTTGATTTTTTATAATATCAAAGCTATCTAATCAATCATGATCTGACTCAATTTAAAAGATAAACAATATTATTATTGTATACCTACAATATTTATTCACATAGACTTCTTCGTGTTGTATTTTATTCTAATAACATTTATTTATCAATAAAAAATCAGAATTACGGTACAAAATTTTTAATTTTTTTTATTGATTTTATTGATTACTTAGACGGGTGAAGTTGACGTCTCAGAGGGTTATATTTCTAAGTCTTAGTTATATAATACGACGGCTGTCCCACCCTTCAATCCTGAACGCATTACTGCTTCTGGGCAGTTTTTTTTATTTTTTATTTCTTAGATGGGTGGACGAGCTCACAGCCCCCTGGTGTTAAGTAGTTACTGGAGCCCATAGACATCTACAACGTAAATGAGCCCCCGACCCTGAGATATAAGTTCTAAGGTCTCAGTATAGTTACAACGGCTGCCCCATCCTTCAAACCGTGCGGACCTACCTACCCGTGCGGACTCACAAGAGGTCCTACCACCAGTAATTACGCAAATTTATTAATTATTAATTAAATAATCCCCAACGACGCCAGGTGGTGGAGGAAAGTCCTCGAATGGAGGCCACGGATGGGTACCAGGAGCGTGGGGCGTCCACCAACCAGGTGGACTGACAACTTAGTGCGCACGGCGGGAAGTCGTTGGATGCAGAAGGCGGAGGACCGCATTCTGTGGAAGGCATTGGGGAAGGCCTATGTCCAGCTGTGGGCAGATAAAGGCTGATGATGATGATGGTATCTATGAGTCCGAACTCGCAAGCGTGCTACATCGCGACTTCACGTTCATTATTGTATACGGGTTTTGATGTGCAATCTCCACTATACGACGGTTTGATATCAATTTGAGAGAATGTTGAATGCTGCCCTACCGTAACTTTACTGGTTCGTGTTACGCAACTATGAATGAAATCGAATTGCGCCCACGCCGACAGCACGAGACCTTGAACACATCAGCTGTTTGATAAATATAAAAGTTGATGTTAGAAAGGCGTTATCGACGCTTATACAAGCCTCCTACTTTGTAAATAGTCGCAATCCACGGGCGTTATTCAAGATTATTTATTAGACAACCACATAATTAATAATCAACTACCTCTTGATATAAAGTCTTCTAAATTGGCATTTTGTATACAAAAATGCAAAAAGTGCACATAGCATTTGTGTAACTCATTACGAAATCCAAAGAACATTATTTTTATTGCTTAGATGGGTGGACGAGCTCACAGCCCACCTGGTGTTAAGTGATTACCTGAGCCCAATAGACATCTACAAGGTAAATGCTGCCGCCCACCTTGGGATATGAGTTCCAAAGGTCTCAGTATAGTTACAACGGCTGCTCCAACATTCCGACCGAAACGCATTACTGCTATGCAGCAGAAATAGGCGGGGTGGTGGTACCTACCCGTACGGACTCACAAGAGATCATACCACCAGTAATTTTTTTAATTAAGTTTATTTTAACATTAATTAACTTTAACATTAATTAAGTAAGTTTTTAATATGTTTTAATCTATACTAATATTATGAAGAGGAAAGATTTGGTTGTTTATTTGTATTGAATAGGCTCCGAAACTACTGAACCGATTTGAAAAATAATTTCACTGTTTGGAAGCTAAGCTATTCCCGAGTAACATAGGCTATAATCTTTTTTGAAAAAAATATGGGATCCTTACTAAAACTCCAATAATGTAACCTAAGGTGTAAAAAAATTACCTAAAATATTCTTTATAAATTGATGATAGAATAAAATAATGCACTACGACTTTGTAGAACACATTATTATATACAAAAAGTGTTGCGAAAGCATATGTCTAACTAATATAGTTATGCCGCAATAAGTGTTCCTTTATCTATACATACAAATAAAATTGGAGTGTCTGTTTTTAATATTGAAATAGCCTCTTTTTACTACGTGCATATGAATATATTATATACGGTACATACACCAAAATAACATTTTTTACAATTTTTGTCTGTCTGTCTGTTTGTTCAGGCTAATCTCTGGAACGGCTGGACCGATTTTGACGGGACTTTCACTGATAGGTAGATGATGATATAAGGAGTACCTTAGGCCACTTTTTTAGACTAGCTTCGCCCCGCGGCTTCACCCGCGATACGACAATAAACGAGGGTAACGTCGCGGGACTCGGCTATTAATAATATAATTTAATGTTTCCGAAGCGAAGCGAGGGCGGGTAGCTAGTTTACTAAATAAAATTAGAATTCGTTATTAGAATTATTCAGTTGCAACTGCACAATTGTTCGGTTTCTCAATTGAAATTCTAAAATAGTTCGAAACGTTTGTCCTCGCTTAAGTGTTGTCTAATTGCGATCGAGTTTTGCAATCGCTCACTGGCCTAAGCAAAGGCTGAATTTACATTTCTAAGCTATCTAGATATATCTACTTTCTATATCTTACTGGTGGTAGGACCTCTTATGAGTCCGCACGGGTAGGTACCACCACCCCGCCTATTTCTGCTGTGAAGCAGTGATGCGTTTCGGTTTGAAGGGTGGGGCAGCCGTTGTGACTATACTGAGACCTTAGAACTATATCTCAAGGTGTGTGGCGCATTTACGTTGTAGATGCCTATGGGCTCCAGTAACCACTTAACACCAGGTGGGCTGTGAGCTCGTCCACACATGTAAGCAATTAAAAAAAAAAACTATAATATATCTCAAAGAAATAAACATTAAATAAAAAAAAAACAGAATGTTTTTTTAATTAAAAAAAAAAACATAGTATGCTTTTTTTATTTAGTGTTCATTTCTGAACATTAAATAAAATTTCAGTTCAGTTCATCTGAACATTAAAGTTAATTTCTTTCAGTATATACGAGTATAATGGATATTATAATAATATTTTTAGAAATTGTATGCGGTTTATTATTATTTTGCGTAATTTGATTTCGCTTCAGAGCATACAGAATAATTTCTTGCTCTGAAGTGGTTGTCTGTAATATAATTTATTAAATTAGAATTTTTGTTCAAGGGAAAAATGTAACGAAAATTCTATATGTATACTGCGCAGTCAACGAAGTAATTAAATTAATATTGTACAGAGTAAACTTCTGAATCCCGTACGATTTCAATCTTTAACATTCCCGAGTTAAAGGTCATTATCGTGTGATTTTTATAAATTAATGTTTTTAAGCCCTCGTGCATTCCGCAATTTCCAATTCTATTCCTTTGCATATGCATATATACATTAAACATTGCAAACAGCTACTCGGTAGCTAACCACATTTAACGCACCTCAAGCTTTTTTAAACTTTATTTCAATGAATTTAGAGGTCATAATCGCTGAAATATTTTCAGGAAAAATACAATTTGGCGCTTCCCCAAACCAGTTGCGTTATGTTAGGCGGTGCGCAGCGATAAGCATTTATAAATATAGGATGCAGTTGCCGCATTACTTCTGGTTGTATTATGGCCGACGCGGACAAGTACCACAGTCTAACTTATTTCGCAGGTCAAGAAGACCAGCCGTTATGGATTTAAAAATTTAAATTGGTTGTCTGTAAAGTCGGTTTACGGACAACAGTTTTACGTGATAACGTCATTAGCAGAACTATTCGAACTGCTAGGTCTGACGTCACGCGAGAACGGAGATAAATGTGTCACAAGCCAACGCATGGGTCACCCGTCATCGTTCTCGTTCTCGTTCGTAGATTAACTCACAGACACAGTCCACTGAGTTTCTCGTCGGATCTTTTCAGTGGGTCGCGTTTCCGATCCGGTGGTAGATTCTGCGAAGCACGGCACTTGCTTGGGTTCGTGTTAGCAACGTCATCCGGTTTGAGCCCCGTGAGCTCATCTACAATCTAGAATAACCCCTCGAGGTTACTAGAATAGGTAGAAAAAAAAAAGCATGGGCCGACCGTGCCTCTATCGTTGTTCTCGCTTGCACGCTCAGGATCAGGCGGAACGTGACACCTTCTCGTTTTTTTTATTGCCCTTGTAGGCAGACGAGCATACGGCCCACCTGATGGTGAGTGGTTGCCGTCGCCCATGGACTTCAGCAATGCCAGGGGCAGAGCCAAGCCGCTGCCTACCGCTTTCGTGCGTGCAGCCCGTGTTCATCAATTTATAAGACGTTATCACGTCAAAAGAATTTTCGACCTCATATCGCAAGGAGGGTGACAGCTATCAGGTAGTAACGTCAGTTTCCGATAACCACTCAGCCAGGGTGGACGTGAGCATCAATTTAGTGTAACAAAATATCTGCAACTTAATAAGTTACAAGCAAACTTATTCAACGAAACACCAATATTATTGTTCTAAGCACAAGGAAACACGTATTACCAAAGCGAATTCAAGATCCTCAGAGCTTATCAGAGGATCCGGAGTCGTTCGAAGTTCAGCGTCACTCCGTTGCTAGGCAACGACACGTAACCAATTCCTAATTTCAATCTGCAGCTGATCTAAGGACTGTTTTATACGAGGAGATTTCTAGAATACGAACAGACGGGAATATGAGGACAGAATATTCTCGTTTAGCGGGAATAAGCGCTGCGGGTTTATAAAAAAAAGCGAGTGATGGCTTTTTTTTAATACGTTTTTATTAGCTTCAGACGTATGTATGTTTGTATATAACGGAATCTTTGAACATGATTTTGACCCCCTTCAAAACGTCGGATTAACTAGAAATTTGGTATACTTATTTTTGCCACGTACCATCCGGCTATGGAATGAGCTCCCCTCCACGGTGTTTCCCGAGCGCTATGACGTGCCCTTCTTCAAACGAGGCTTGTGGAGAGTATTAAGTGGTAGGCAGCAGCTTGGCTCTGCCCCTGGCATTGCTGAAGTCCATGGGCAACGATAACCATTCACCATCAGGTGGGCCGTATGCTCGTCTGCCTATAAGGGCAATAAAAAAAAAATATTGTTGACTACATGCGTGATTGTTCTCGAATTTCAAATATTTTCTTCAATTTCGTTTCTTTCAATTATTCCCGATTAACTTTCACGATTATAAAAGTTTCTAGAAGTTTCAGTTTCAAGAAAATAAAATTTTCTTGATGCCGAATAAAAAAATCGTATTTGTGTAGCTCTTAAATCTATTATAAAAAAAAGGTATAAACAACTACAATTAAGTGGAATACAAATATATACTGATAATTGGAGTAACAAATAAAAATAAAATGCGAAAAGATTAGCAGAGCGTGGTTTCGATCCACGGACCTCTGGGTTATGGGCCCAGCACGCTTCCACTGCGCCACTCTGCTTACGATACTGAGTCTGAAATTTTGTAATACTAGGTAACGACAGAATTATTATTTTAAATTTAGTGACGTCATCACGCAAAGATGACGCGCTGGTCACGTTTTTTTTATCAAGACGTTTTAGTTCCGTATAATCTAAAATTAGCGATCTGTTGCTCTTACGAAACACTCTTTAGACATTCTGGTAGGGTTTAAGCCTATGTAGTAGGTATTTTCATCCGTTTTTGCGAGTCCTAATTATAAAACTACATTTACGATATAACCTGGGTTATTTTGGGGACAACGGATAACTTATTTGGGATTTGGTAGCGTCAAAACAGCTGAGGACATGGACATTTCGGGAGAAAGCGAAAATGTCGCAACCTGCATTTTGGAATTAAATCACTTTTTACTATATTCTCATTAAAATACCGCTTTAATAGAATTTGGGTCTAGTTTTCCTACAATAAAATTTTTTCATCAAATTTCAAACCAATTTTCATGTTTCTATCCTCTATAAATATAATATGTGAATTATGAATTTTTTTAAATAGTTTTATAGCTCTGGTGTAAATTTGAGTTCTTCTGTTGATACGAACAAAAACATATTTAAACATTCCAAACATTGAGAACGAACCATGAAAGAAATATGTGTTGCAATTTTAACGGACAAAAGGAAGTTCCGGTTAAGTGTGCGCGTGGCATGATGTTTTTGTAAAAAACCCGGACCCGATACTCTTCCAAGGGTTGAAGGATCGGTTTATGCATGCATGGGAAATTTTAAGCGATTATTCATTACGAAGAATTTTAGTTTTTTTTTTTCAAATTTAATTTTACCATTCCCATATTCCAATTAATCATCACTACGTAGTATAAAACAAAGTCGCTTTCTCTGTCCCTATATCTGTCTGTCCCTATGTATGCTTAAATCTTTAAAACTACGCAACGGATGTTGATGCGGTTTCTTTAATAGATAGAGTGATTGAAGAGGAAGGTTTATATGTATAATAACATCCATTAAATAGTGCAGAAATCAATAATAAATTACAGTTTCCGAAGCGAAGCGAGGGCGGGTCGCTAATCTATCTTTATTTTTTTAGAGACGCAATGTATTAAAAAATCTATGATGAATCAAAAATCATTCTGTCGGTTTGTCGTTTGAACAAAAATAACTTTCTTGAGACATCAACACCAACACCAAAACAAAAAACACATTTCCACTCATTAAAATTTTAGTAATATAAATCAAAACTAAATTAATGCGATGCCGCGACGAGCTCTGCTTTATGTTTCCTTAAATTAGATCGTGTTTTAATTAATGGTCCTCGCCTCTATAACTTCATCCTCGCTTCAGGACGTGCGTATCAAAGTAATGTATCCAAAATTAAAGTGGCCGCCCAATTTCCGGGGCAAAAATAACATCACCTGTCCCGCAGTCCCCTAGCGGGCTATAGCGTTAAGATTTATCTCGTGTTATACCTGAATTTTAATGTAGCATGCACGTACACGACCTGGGCATGCGAAACTCGGAAATGGACGAATTATGACATTGTCGTACGTTCGTGGAATCCGTGACTGATGGAACGGGTTTTTGTATTTGGAGATTTTCATTATCGCGCACACTGACGCACAAAATCTAGAGTGAAATTTTAAATTTTAGTGTAAATCTTCAAGATGATAAAATTAAAATGCAAAAATAAACGAATAAAGTAACTGAAACACCAAAAGAAGAAATAGTAATTAGTAAGAATTACTGGTGGTGGACCTCTTGTGTTTACTGGTGGTAGAACCTCTTGTGATTTACTGGTGGTAGGACTCTTGTCCGCACGGGTAGGTACCACCGCCCTGCTTATTTCTACGGAAGCAGTAATGCGTTTCGGTTTGAAGGGTGGGGCAGCTGGCTTTAACTATACTGAGACCTTAGAACTTATAGCTCAAGGTGAATGGCGCCATTTACGTTGTAGATATCTATGGGCTCCAGTAACCACTTAACACTAGGTGGGCTATGAGCTCGTCCACACATCCAGGCAATAAAAAAATTGTAAAGTCCCTTCCTATGGCACTTTGCATTGGATATATGGAGATATAACACAAGGAGAGTTGACGGGTCAAACAGTTGGTCGGTCGTAAAACTGATGCAAAATCAGAACGCATGAATGATACGACGACATCATGCGCCAACTCAGCACAATGTGGAGTAAACGTAAGTAGAAGAAGCAGTCTAAGGTTTCGAGTGGACGCAACGCCCGTCTTAAATTTTTATTGCAAAGGAGTTCATAGATGTCACAATGTGAATGTCGCCATTAATCTTGAGACAGACATGGATATTTCAACTGAATGGTATAACGATTGTGATATATCAATGCAGAAATTGCCAGGATGGCGTAACCAATGCAGGATGCATACTCGTAGAAAGCCACCACCACCAGCAATTACGGAAAATTTTAAATCGTGTAATTTGATTTTTGCTACACTATGATAGTAATTCTAAAACTAATTTTAATAAAAGGGACGGTAGTCAACACGAATTACTACAGAAACAATCCACAAAACATGTTTACAAATAATATGAAGTGCTAAAGCGACCTCGATGTAACAACGTCCATCTGTCTCTGACGTCTCAATAGTACTAAGATGCCACCGCTCGTCACTGGCTCCTGCGCCATTCCAAGCCTCTGTTTCATCCCTGTCACGCGATATGACGTCACCAAGCCTCACGCTTTTACGCCTATGTCTACTTTATTCGTTCTTCATTGAAGCATGACTACAAGATTCATAAAAATTATTCATCATTATCATCATCATCCGTCTATTCCTGGATAAAGGCCTCCCCAAGGTTCACCACAATTATCGGCTATTCGCAGCCCACATCGAGCGGATCTCGCGACCTTTAGCAGGTCGTTAGTCCACTTCGTGGGAGGTCTACCCACGCTGCCCACAGTTCGCGGTCGTCATTATCTATCTCACTTTTCTTTTTTTTTTGGCACACAATACACATCATAAGCTAAAAAGATACATAAAAACACAAGTAAAAAGAAACAAAATCTGGCTTGCAACATAAGTCATGTGCGCACGACCAAACAAGATAAAGTGCTGAATTTGTACACAATGTTCCTTACAACTAACTATACGACAAAACAACTCGATAACAAAAACTAATCTAACTTATAATGTAAGGAAATAATTTTATTCACAATATACAATTAAACAATAAAACTAAATTAATTAAATTTTTTGTTGCATCATAGAGCTACTCGGGTCTCGTATTTTGAAGACCATGGAAATTTTTTAACGATATACAAGGACTACTACAGATACATTATGCAGAGTTTCATGTGAACATTGACAGTCATCGGAACTGAATTGAGCATATTCATTACCTGACGAACCGATAAAACGTACTGGACTAACCAATGCCGCTGATAGATCCATTCCACACCACTTCCACTTCATTTCTCATGTCATATTCAGCTACATAGGAAATGTATCCAATACAACTTGATACTTCATCGCCCCTCCCTTACTCCCTTTCGGATGGAAATGCTCATGTTCCAAGAAAGCACGGAAGCTCATACTGAAATGGTCGGCAAAACATCAACCAGTATTCAAAGATCCCCGGTTATACGGATATGTATGGGCTATTCAATCGACGAAGGCTTTCATGGAGTTGCAGGTAAATCGGTCGTAAGAGACCAGCGGTCCGGAAACTCGCGATAATGTTGTTGAATTATGGATTTTAGTTGCGTTGCGTCTTCATGAAATTAATTTCCGTTTGTTTACTTCGGGTTCTTTGTTCTAAACTCGTTTTGCATTCATTGCCTTTACTTTGTATCGGAAGTAATGTTGAGGTTGTACACTTGTATTATGTTCTATTTATGCAGAATTATGTTCAACTTAATTCTATCTGAATGAATTTGTGTGTATTTAATATTTTTATTCCCTTTTTAATGACATTCTTTTTTCAAATTTTATAGCCCCAAATCAATAGGCATTGCTAAGAATAACAATTGCAACTCAGTTTTAGCTAAATATGATTTACAATGTTATTCCTCATTCCACATGCATGTGATGAAATGAAAACATCTAAATCACATTGTGTCGGGCACAACTCTAATAAATTTTTTTTATTGCTTAGATGAGTGGACGAGCTCACAGCCCACCTGGTGTTAAGTGGTAACTGGAGCCCATAGACATCTACAACGTAAATGCGCCACGCACCTTGAGATATAAGTTCTAAGGTCTCAGTACAGTTACAACGGTTGCCCCACCCTTCAAACCCAAACGCATTACTGCTTCACGGCAGAAATAGGCAAGTGGTGGTGTGTCATTAATTAGTTTGAAGCGAGATATATATATGAATTGTCTATAATCCGGCCAAAAAGTTTTTCATGTTTACAATGCTACCAAATTTATTTATTTCCACAAAACACGGCGTGGCTTACTTCGCAAATGGCAGACAGGCTGACCGAGGCGCAGACATTTACATAACTCTCAATTACATTTGGATTTAAAATGGCCGGCACGTGCGTGAAATAGAAATAATAAAAAAAAACATACCGAAGCGATGGGTGCGTGGAACGACCACGCCGGTAATAAAGTTTTATGACCTTTGTGCATTTTGTTAAAACAGACTACTGATGTCCTACCGTAGACATTTTTGTTGAACTTTTCATATTTAACAAACGATGCACTGTCATAATATCACAATTAATTTAAAATTTATTATTAGATACCAATTATGCTTCCTCACGACCACTTTAAGAAGAATTTATAAAAAAAGCACATTTATTGAAAAGCGTGGGATGCTTTTCGGGATATTATCAAAATAGCTTTTCTACTCATATCTCTTCATAAAATATTTATAACTACTGATATGCACCCCACGCTTTTTTTGCAATAAAATTATTTTTCTTAAACTATTTTTAATTCAAATTTATTAAAATTTATTTTCTATTTTTAGTTCGATTTTCTATAAAAGCGTATTTTGTTAGTTTTTTTAAACTATTGTTTATTTTTAATTTTTTTTTATTTCCATATTTTCAATTTGTTTTTTTAATATTGAATTGTCATCGGTCCTTAATGAGTATGCCAAATTTCGAGTTAATCCGACGTTTTGAAGGGAGTCAAAATCATGTTCAAATATTCCGTTACATAGGTACTAACATACATACGTCTGAAGCTAATAAAAGCGTATTAATGAACGTCAGAATATAATGTGACTGATTCCCTACTAACATTACAATATCGTTTAACACTATTTATTAATTTTAAACCTAATTTTAAAGTCAGTCCCTGTATTACCAAAGCGTGCAATACACAAATCAGCCTTGATTATATGTAAAATCCACTTAATAGATACGGTACAACCAAATCTGTATGTATCGGGCATTGGCCACCTGAGGACCGGTTTAAATGAATTAGCATATTGATTGTTTACAGACGTGTCCAGGCATGTCCCTAACTACAAGAGCCCGGGGATGTTCTCTATAAAATAGAACGACATTTTGCGTTGCAGTAACGACTTTAGTACAATTCGATTCTACAGTAAATGGTGTTCGTTAAAAAGTTTCTATTGAATTTACGTCGGTTTGAGCAATTTATTTTTCAATACCAGCATATTTTTTTGCTCATAGCTCACAAAAATATGGAAAGATCGCCGCATAACGCAATCGGCTTTCGAAGTCGTCGTGGCCTAAAAGATAAGACGTCCGGTGCATTCGTGTTGAAAGCGATGCACCGGTGTTCGAATCCCGCAGGCGGGTACCAATTTTTCTAATGAAATACGTACTCAACTAATGTTCACGATTGACTTCCACGGTGAAGGAATAACATCGTGTAATAAAAGTGAAACCCGCAAAATTATAATTTGCGTAATTACTGGTGGTAGGACCTGTTGTGAGTCCGCGCGGGTAGGTACCACCGCCCTGCCTATTTCTGCCGTGAAGCAGTAATGCATTTCGATTTGAAGGGTGGGGCAGCCGTTGTAACTATACTGAGACCTTACAACTTATATCTCAAGGTGGGAGGCGCATTTACATAGTAGATGTCTATGGGCTCCAGTAACCACTTAACACCAGGTGGGCTGTGACCTCGTCCACCCATCTAAGCAATAAAAAATAAAAAAATAAAAAAAAAACACCAAGGTTCGCTTGATGAGGTGCTTAATATTTCCAATTTTCCTATATGGAGCAGAAACATGGACGATCCATCAAAAATGTCGTAAAAAGATTGACGCCCTTGAGATGTGGTGCTGGAGACGAATGCTGAGGATAAAATGGACTGCTCACCGCACTAATGTATCCATCCTCAAAGAGTTCCAAATCAAACAAAGGCTTTCGTCGATTGTGCAATTGCGAATCCTTAATATGTTTGGACATATCATTCGTAATGAAAGCTTGGAACGTTTAGTGGTTCAAGGAAGAGTAGGCGGTCAACGCTCTCGCGGCCGGTCATCCACAAGGTGGACAGACTTGGTTAAGTTATCTACGAAGTGTTCCCTTACTGAGTGTACACGTACCGCCACAAATAGAGAAAGATGGAGAAGTCTCTCAAAAGCCGCAACCAAACATTAAGACATACGTAACCACGACCACTCCGCCAGGAGTGTACGACTGAGAAGAATTTTTTTTTTTGACGTGATAAGGCCTTGTAAATCAATGAACACCGGCTGCACGCACGAAAAAGTGTCACGTTCCACTTGAGTCTGAACGTGCAAGCGAGAGCGCGGAAAAAGCAATAGAAGCATAATCGGCCCAAATGTTGGCTTGTGACACGTTTATCTATCTCTCTTCTAGCCTGACGTCAGAGCTAGCAGTTTCAATAGTTCTGCTACTGACGTTATTACGTAAAACTTTCGTCCGTAAACCGAACTTACTGACAATTAATTAATTATTTTTTCAATGAATTAATCAAAAATAGTGATATTCAAATAATATTAAATATTGATCATTTCGCTTACAGCTGAGACAGGCGGTTGCGCAAATTATTTTGATCATCTTCATTATAAATTTTATGAAATTGTACTGTTTTTTCGTTCGTTATTACTGCACCCAAAATTATAGCAGCACAAAAAATGACTTTTGTTTACGTAACAACATCGTTCACAAACAGCACAAGAGTAGATTCCGTAATCATTAAAATGGGCTGTCCGGGCACAACGGTATCCTATGTGACATCATTCATAACGTAATTAAGAGACGGAAAATATTAAAAGCGAAATTTCGCGGCCATTATCTCGTCACAAGCGTTTTGAGCGCCATCTGTAACAAGTCGGAGGACTAATGGAGGTCTCGTGTTACACTCTCGTACAACGCCGTCCTGCTTGCTTTCGTGAGTACTTGAATTGTTCGCGGTATGGATCATCCACATCTTTTCATGTAATGTTATGTCTGTCAACATTAATGTGTTGACGTAGTTCCAATAGAGATATTTAAACGAATAGCAAAATATTCCCAGTACTATTTAAAGATTTTTTACAATTATTTTGACGTTTCATAGGGTCCTGATATTTTGGTAGACAGCCCGCCCTGATCATAGTTCTAGTTGTTGAAGAATAATGTGTAAAATATAGATAGCCCCGAAACTTTAAAACAATAAGTGAGAGTTTAAAAAAAAATTGTGTGTGTGTGTGTGCAAGTCACACCGGGTAAAAGTGAAACTTATAAAAAATATTAAGTCGTAAGGATCAACCATTTCGCAGTGCATTAGAGCAGCCTCACCCAGGGGAAACCGCCTGCATGAACACGGTATCCCTACGCCAGGTAAGTATGATTTAGCAAGAGAAACACCTCTATCAACTGTGTAACATCTCGTTACTGCGATTCAGGAATTGTTGAATTTACGTTCCTGTTGATAACAAACTAAATAGAAATAAAAGTATCTCAGGGCGCTCCGAGAGTCACGACAGCGTGCACGGACGTCAAAAAAACACTTTGAAGTAGTGGGGGACGCGAGACCGTGTGGAGGGCTTCGTGATTTGTCGGCGCCGCTCGGAGCCGCTTCGGCAAGCCAATCGCGCCACACTTATTTTTTCGTTGCGTTTCATTTCGTTTCATCGAGTTTGAAATCACAACGATCCTAAAGCAGTTTCACTTCAAAAAAATGTAACTATGAATCAAATAATATTTGTCACTGCGCATTTCGTGAGCGCTTCATACCATTTTTTTTTTTTTTTTTTCTGGTAGAGGGCCGTACCTCCTACGAGGTCCCCGCGCAAAAGGGGCGCGCGGGGTATGTGAGACTCAACGATCTGCATGGTGTTGTGAGCAGACCGCGGGCCCAAGGATTTTAGGACCCACCCACTAAACGACTCCCCTGCACTCTTACACCCGACGTCCGATCCCCTCCGAGGTCAGAACCCGGATGAGGTAGGGGGGCTACCGCGGTCAACACTACAACCAGACGGCGCGGCTCACCCCAAGGACGCCCAGCCGACGGAGCCTTCGAGGCGAATCGAAGGCTCTGAAACGTCGGCCGTCTCGGTACGGCAGCCCGTCGGGCCGCCCAGACGGTGCCGCTGGTGTCCTGGAATACCCCGCTGGAAGCGCTTCATACCAAATACAACGTATTTTTATGTAAACAAAAAAATGTATAAAACATGCTGAATGATCCGATCCCGGTCGGTTCGTTTTTTGTCGTCTGTTTCATGCATTTCAACGGCTGCCCAGTTCGTTCTTAGTCGCCTATTTTTTTATTTTTTTTTTATTGCTTAGATGGGTGGACGAGCTCACAGCCCTTAAATGCCTATGTCCAGCAATGGAGTGTTATAGGCTCATAATGTGTACTCAATAAATGTCCACACGATTGACTTCCACGGTGAAGGAATAACATCGTGTAATAAAAATCAAATCCGCAAAATTATAATTTGCGTTTTTAGGGGTGGTAGGTCCTCTTATGAGTCCGCACGGGTAGGTACCACTACCCTGCCTATTTCTGCTGTGAAGCAGTAATGCGTTTCGGTTTGAAGGGTGGGGCAGCCCTTGTAACTATACTTGAAACTTTAGAACAATCATATCTCAAGGTGGATGGCGCATTTACGTTGTAGATGTCTATGGACTCCAGTAACCACTCAACACCAGGTGAGCTGCGAGCTCGTCCACCACATCTAAGCAATAAAAAAAGGGTTCTCAAACTAAGATATTATTACGTCTGGTTCGGTCCATAACTCACCGCAACACAATTAGCCCTGTATGGTGATAACACCCTCGTAAATCCAGGGCTTTCACTGTAAAACCTGTAATAGTGTGCGTAATTAATGAATGATTTACACTTCTGCGTTCGCTTGTACCGCCGAGCACAGGCGCGCGGCAAAACTGTTTAAGCGAAATGGCGCGTCACAACAATGACCAGTTTTTATTATACTTAATCTGTAGGCATTTATTTTACGGCGCGAAACTATAGTTTTTTTTTCCTACCTAAGCTGATAGCCTTGAGAGGCTATATCAGCGTCGCCTTAACTAGTAGGTGAGATCACGGGGCTCAAACCTGATGACGTTGCCAACACGAACCCTAGCAAGAGCCGTGCTTCGCAGAATCTACCACCGAATCGGAAACGCGACCAACTGAGAAGATCCGGCAAGAAACTCATGGGCTGTATCTGAAGGTTAAACTATAGTACCAACCTTATCTAACTATGGCACGTAACTATTAAACATATTAATTTGTATAGTTAACCGCAACATAATTATGTTTGATATGAGTATAACAAAACATGAAGTTACCTATTCGACTCCACGCGTTGTAGCTTTTGCGTTATTTAAGAGAGTCAAACCTACAAACAAATCTAATTAAAAATTATAGTCGAACAAAAGAAACTTCAGAAAGTTTTACGAAACTTTCATGTTTAAACTGAACTTACTAGGAAATGCACTTTGTGCAATTAATAACCAAGTAGAGAACTTCACAATGAAGACCGTCTTATTTAAACTAAAAACGTCATAAGTTCCTTCAATCACCACATAAAATACGACTATAATAGAACTCGAATAGAGCTTACTTTCAATAGCAGTGCAACAAGTGATTACGCTGTTAATTTGCGATTCGCTCAGGGGAAGAACGGAAAGGAATCACTGTCGGGCTGCTTTCAATTGATAAGTGTAGCGGTTTGATGTGTATCAAGTTTGTTGGGACGAACGTTGAGTGAATTGAATTCTCCTAGTTTCATTGTTTAGCCCCTCTCTATGTTCAGTTTGTTTATTGTACCTTTTGTATCTCGCAATCGGATAAGAGAGGAACAATACATAAAATAATTATTTGTTTAATGTTTACTTTGGTTTTTGCGAATGGTAAACACAATTAAAACTATTTGGGTTTAATCTGGCATTTATTATTTTTAATTTATTACTTTGGTCTTTATCACTGTCTTTTTAATTATATATATGTATATATATGTAGGTTTTGGTAGGCAGCGGCTTAACTCTGCCCTTGGCATTGCTGAAGTCCATGGGCACGGTAACCACTCACCATCAGGTGGGCCGTATGCTCGTCTGCCTCATAGGACAATAAAATAAAAAAAAAGTATTTGTAAGTAACTAGCAGGCCTAGGCAGATTGTAAATAAGAGAGTAATAATATCATAAAATCCTATCTCAGCGCCAACTCCACAACCTACTGTATATTTAAACCAGATATCTACTAAAACATAAACAATAAAAACATCAAAATCGGTCCAGCCTTTCCGTCGAAATCCAACGACCAAGACACTTTCAGAAGACTAACACAGTTAAAATGGTTATGTCATGTTTTTTAATTGAGGTTATCGGGCCTATAGGAATCTCATCATGAATGTTACCACCCTACCCACCTTAAGGTTGAAGAAGTCTGATTTTTGGTGTATAACAGCTGTCCCACGTCAGAAGTCCCACGTATTTAAATATACATTACTCATTAAATCAAAATACACATACATCTATCTACCTCGATTCTCTTCGTGCATTCAAACAGCAAAAGTTACGTATTTAATCAAACAAATATCAGAATTCTAGTAACGTATTCACGTGCAGTTTCCGCAACTTTAATACGTTTTGCTTCAAAAGCGGTTCAGGGCGAGTTCGCATTGTATTTAAACTTTCTACATTGCTTTTGATGTTCATAGCTGTTAATGGGTTTATAAGCAATGCTAAAATACATTAATGTTCGTGTTTTAAATATATAAACAGTATGTACTTATTACGTTGTGTTTAATTTGGGGAGTGCTCTGAGGAATTGTTCGAGATGATACCGTCATCTCGTTTTTACCATCGCACCGTCCACCACCAGAGTAGAGTTCATCCATACTACCTGGAGCCATTGCGGTCATCCACAGTACGTTTCCAGAGGTCTTTTTTGTCACGTATCATCCGACTATGGAATGAGCTCCCTTACACGGTGTTTCCCGAGCGCTATGACAAGTCCTTCTTCAAACGAGGCTTGTGGAGAGTATTAAGCGGTAGGCAGCGGCTTGGCGCTGCCTCTGACATTGCTGAAGCCCATGGGCAACGGTTACCACTCACCATCAGGTGGACCGTATGGTAGTCTGCCTAAAAGCCCAAAAAGTGATTTTGAAGAAGAGTTTGTTATTAGCTATGCCATGGTCGCTGTTACATCAGGAACTAACAAAAGTGAAGGCAGGAAAACTGCAATGAATCAATGTAGTTCTAAACACCTTTTCATTTGTTTGACCTGTGTCCACATAAATATCTATGTAACTAAACTTTTCAATGCAATTTTTAATCAATTCAAGGCGTCGAATTGACTAAAAAACTTCGCACACATATCAAAGATAAATGACGGTACATTAATTTTATTATTTAGCTTGAGATTCCAGATCCAGATCCTAAAAATCAGGATCACCGAGATCAGAGATCACCCAGAGAAATTTCTACTATAGCCTTTGTTTTTAAGCCTTCCTTTTTTAAACTGTATTTTTATTAAACTTATAAACTTGCGCTTTAACAATACTGGCAATTTGAAACGCAATTTGGCTGACAATAAACTCTAAAGTAAAATGAATTTTATTTAAAACTTTACAATTCTTTGCTTATTGATTAGTGTTTAACCCACTGAGTTTCTCGCCGGATCTCCTCAGTGGGTCGCATTTTCGTTCTGGTAGTAGATTCAGGGAAGCACTGCTCTTGCTAGGGCTTAGTTATTGCTTGTTAGCTTTAGACCCAGGTGAGTCCCTGTGAGCTCACCTACCAAACCGGGCATAGTTGGAATAACCCCTTGGGTACGAACGATTAGGTAGAAAAAAAAGATGTGTGGTGTCGTGGAGCACTGGATAGGAACGAAGTTCCTTATTATAAAAATATTAATTTTAAGTTCTATTAGAGATATAAAGAAAATAAAACTGGAGGTTTCGCAACAACCCGCGGTCATTCGGTAACGTGCGAACTTATTGTGGTACACTTCATTCACGGTTGTTTGCATAAGAGTTAGTCTATTGCGCAAACGAACGCTCTAAGATCGTGGTCAATTAATGATAAAAAAATATGTTTTTTTTTACGTTATTACAAAGTTAAGTCGTACACTGTGTGCATTACTAATAAAAATCTTACGTTACGGACGTTTTTTTCCGGTTAAGGTATCCCTCCGCATCGTCCCATAAGGAACTTCGTTCCAAAACAATGACTCGATGTTTCTTTAATGAACTTGTATTAGAGAAAACATTCATATCCTCGTTGTTTTACTTAGTACGTTAAGTTTAACTTATCCTTATTGTTTCCCAATTGTTCTAGAACAGTAAATAGACGCGACTTTCAAAAAAGTACCCTGAAACAAAACGGTAATACCCGCCTCAGAGGACATCATTTCAAATTGACAACCTGCTTTACCCACAACCGTTTTACTCACACAGAGGGTCGTAAGAAAATTGAATAAGCTACCTGATGATATTGTTTCGAAGCCTACTTTTTAAGAGCATATTTACACATATTTACACTGTTGAAAACATTGTTCAAGCAATGATGTTATAATAAACACACACACCCACGCGCATGCACGCGCGCACGCACACACACACACACACACACGCGCACACACACGCACACACACACACACACACACACACACACACACACACACACACACACATTATTTCAATTAGTATTAATTTATTTATATTATAAAATTTGTTCTGTTGCTTATTCTTATAAAATATTATATAAATGGCTATAGAAGAGCGGTATTTCCTAAACAAGCAAGTATTTTGCTTAAAAGGAGATTCCAAACCCTGTATGTTTAATTTATAAGTTGAAGCAATAAATATTTTTTCATTTTTCATTTTTAATTTTCATTTTTTTTCAAAAAAAAAAAAACTACAAAAACACTATGACGGTATACAACTAGATATAATAATCAATCGTTACAACTGTGATGCTACACAATGTAAATTAATCTTTTGCTTCTTTAATCCGTCACAGATTTGCTCACAATTTAAAGCATCTAAGTGATGTCAAAAGCATTATGCTTTTTCCTTGTAAGTGCCTCTTCGTCAGGCGACGCCATTACGCGAACAAACGGTAATTGACATCACCTTAGCCTGTCAAAGGGTACGACGAATATCCAATTATATCGCAGAAGAGGCTCAGATACCACTTCATAAACGTTTTAGTAAGATTACATAATATGCATATGTACATACACTTATTTTATTTAGTTTACGTGTATTAGACATTAGTTTTCACATTACTGGTGGTACATTTTACTGGTGGTAGGACCTCTTGTGAGTCCGCGCGGGTGGGTACCACCACCCTGCCTTTTTCTGCCGTGAAGCAGTAATGCGTTTCGGTTTGAAGGGTGGGGCAGCCGCTGTAACTATACTTGAGACCTTAGAACTTATATCTGAAGGTGGGTGGCGCATTTACGTTGTGGATGTCTATAGGCTCCAGTAACCACTTAACACCAGGTGGGCTGTGAGCTCGTCCAACCATCTAAGCAATAAAAACAAATTAATAATAATTAAGTACGACTGCCGCTGATCGTTACTGACATTTGTTGGTGATGGAACTTATTGTACCCCACATAGCTACATAACTCCATTCTATTTATAGCCTGAGCGAAGTAGCTATCCGTTCTTGATTGGTGGTGATGGTGGTACAACTGAAACTGCGACCGAATGCCTCAAGATGGAGGTTGTAATTTATATGGACTCCACATTTCTCGATGAGACACCGTAAGTCGTTCTGCGTATAGTAAAATTGCACACTAGCTCAAGATTCACCCACGGTACCTAAGAACTTCTATCCTATGAGAGTTCTGTTTCGGCTGGATATTTGTCATAAGCTCTAATGACAGAGGAATAAGGTCGTTTAGTGCACTGACCTTCAAAATCTAAATTAGCATTTACAACAAGAGAGCAGAGAACGCAAAGTCCGTCTCAAAAAGTACCGAATTCATTTTCACTGTGTGTTGAGTTTGTTAATCTATTTTATCGGTATAATCTGTGTCATTGCATTTTTCCCACCATTACTGCTGCAAAATTTATACAGATTGTTTGTGTCTAAAAAGTAATGTTTAATAAATTCTATAAAACTATCTAAGTTATTATTTAAATACGAAAAAGTGTGTGAAGAAACACTTTGTTTTTTTTATGTATCTTATACCTTTAAACGAGCAATTCTTGTATATATATACCTAATCTGAATCTCGGAAACGGCTCCAACGATTTTCAGAAAATGTTGTTTTATTCGTGTTTTCAATAATCAACTTTATGACTCTTCCCGGCATCTATTGGCTAATAATAATACTATTTCTCTTAATTGAGTGCAACTAACCGCTTTAAAGACACAACAAGATGGCGTCATAAAAAATAAAAAACCAGCAAAGCTCGGTCATCATCTAGTGAATTTTAAATGACGCCAGAATCGATTATATATATCAAATAAAACAAAGACATGAAACGATAAGTACCGAAAAACAAAACTTGCATTCACCAACAAAAACATTCAAAGAACAAACAGATGAAAATCAGACACGAAAGGCAATATTCCGTGACAAATAAAAATCACGAAAATAAAAGGAGTTCGGCGGATAAATCGACATCGTTCACATTATACCGATGTTTGGCGATTTCACGCAACATCCGTGAAGAACGCGAGTTGCCAACAACTATTTATCATGCGGCAAAATTATCAATAAGTTACGAGTAGTCTGGGATCGTCGTAGGTCGACAGTTACTAATGGTCTCGGCAGCCGTGAACTGTTCCAGATTACATAAGATATTTATCGCAATAAGTTACAGGCCAGGGCGTCTTGATCATTGTCTGTCGGTCTCAGAAAACCATATTGGCTTATTCATAACAGTATCCTTCGGTTTCTACGTAACTTCGTCTACTAATTCACCTATGTTAGTCACTATGCCCACTGAGTTTCTCGCCGGATCTTCTCAGTGGGTCGCGTTTCCGATCCGGTGGTAAATTCCGAGCACTGCTCTTGCTATAGCCAGTCTTAGCAACACCTCCGGTCTCAGCCCCGAGAGCTCACCCACACGCTAGGGTAACGCTGATAGAGCCTCTCAAGGCTATAAACATAGGTAGGAAAAAGTTCACTAATGGTGAGCAAAATGTTACTCTAGACCTATTGGTAGTACCGTCTAACCTATTCCTGCTGCGAAACAATCATGCATTTCAGTTTGAGGCTGAAACTGCCCTAGTAAAATACGATTGAGACTTCGACCTCATGTCTCAAGGACTGGAATATTCACCTTGCAGTCTAAAACTTCTTAACGGTTGTTGTAATAAGAAAATCATTTGAATTTTGAAAATTCATGATTCAGGTGAGTTGGTATTGATTAAAATTTTAACATCAGGCTTATTGACCCACTCAATACGTAGTGTCGTGTCCAGAGATCCTCCAATGCTAGAGGTCTAAGACTGAATGTTCAACTCAGATACAAGTTTGGATAGCTATAATGCATAAACGGCATAGCTACGTGATCACGTAATGTAGGGAGTTTCTGAGGCTAATCACGATCTATCTGCAAATATACAATTTAAATTCCAGAGATGAGCAAACTTTTAATTTTTCGCTACTTTTTTATAAGTTACATATGTCACGTCACCAAAAAATAAACTATAGTTATTAAGAATCATTTCTTTCTATTTTTAATTCCACGCCATTAGCCGGCGAAAACATAAACAGTTAAACGACAAGTAAAATGGTTTAATTACTATTTCTTCTTCTTCTTCCAGTGCCTCTTCAATTCTGAAAGTTGGCCGTTAGCTTTCTATATTCATTTTTATCCGCAGCCAGCCGGAACAGCTGTTCGGCGGAGGCAATACCGGTCCACTCCCGGATATTCCGGAGCCATGACTTCTTTCTTCGCCCAGCACGTCTCTTTCCGTCCACTTTGCCCATAATTATCAACTGCAGCAGCATGTATCTATCGTTCCTGAGCACGTGGCCGAGATATTCTATCTTGCGCTTTTTGATAGAAGGCGACATTTTCCGGGACATATGAACGCGCTGAAGCACGGTTTCGTTCCTGACCCTCTGCGTCCAACTAATGCGTAACATGCGACGGTAGCACCACATCTCGAATGCCTGTAGGCGTCTTGTAGTGTCCTCTTTCAGGGTCCACTTTTCGCAACCATACATGACGATAGGCCAGATATAGCACATGAGTAGTCTGACTCGGAGCTTTATATTCAGTTGACGACAGCAAAGAACTTTCCTCATTTTATTAAAAGAGGCTCGAGCAGTTTCTATCCGGGTCTTGATTTCTTGATCAGATTTCCATGCTTCATTTATCCAAGCCCCTAAATACTTGTACTGTCGTACCCGCTCTAGTTGTACTAGTAATTACTCTAGTAATTACTTTTTAAGGCGCTTAAATAGCGGGTCGAACTATAATTTTATAATATTTTTTGATACTTTTGTACTGAGAATATTAGGCCAAAGTGATAAGGTGAATGAATGGATTGGAAGGTATTAAGAATAACGTTGAAAGATTGAACTATATAGAAGGCACAAGTAAAGCTAATGAATTGGTGTTGAAATAACATGAAATTAGTAAAAATAATACGTTTGTGTGGCATTAAGTTTTGTAAATCCTACAAACAAGGCATATTTTCTGTTGGTCATACCCATTGAATAATAAAAGCATTTCATTAACATATTTACTACTAGCAAAAAGAACTTTCTAAAACAATTGGTTATCACGTCAATAAAACACCAAGTTAAGATGTTGTTTTGGACATTTTCCAAAATCCCTATTCAAATTTCGAATAACAGATAGCGGCGCTTCTGTTCATTACCTTATCATTCTCTATTAGGTACACCATCCAATAAAGTGACAATTATAGCATCACGTGTCTTTCTAAGCTTTCAAGCACACTTATATGCATCGCTATTTATTATTTTAAATCGTAACTGTAGCAAAATATAGCATAGCATGTTAACTTTAAGTACAACCCTCATATATGCCGTTAATTATCTATATATTAATACGTGAAGCAAAAACTTTGTATCCCTTTTTACGAAAATTGCGCGGACGGAGGAGTATGAAATTTTCCACACTTATAGAGAATATAGAGAAGAAGTGCACAATGCTAATATTTTCTTAAAATAATGCATAAAAGATACATTAAATCAATAAAGAAAACGTTACACACACTACATACCATGTATTTGACGCACACACGCATGCATACTATTTATTGTGAAACTTTTGTTCTTGACGTCTGTTGTCAAATTGAGATTAAATATTGTTTGTCTTTGTTAATCTTTTTTATAGTGTAGTCTTGGCAAAATTTGTAATTATAGAAGTATAAAATACAATCATAATAGTGTACAAACTTACAATACCAATTAATTATAGTCGAATTTCGACTACTGGGGGACCTCTAGTTTTTTTTAATGACTGCCATAAATTTTGCAGCGTAAACCTCTTATACTGACATGTCGTTCCATTATTGTGAACAAATCAAAAATATAATTAAAATATGTTTTTTTATTGCCTTTTGTAGGAAGACGAACGAGCATACGTCCCGCCTGAAGGTGAGTGGTTATAGTCGCTTATGGACGTCAGCAATGCCAGAGGCAGAGCCGAGCCGCTATCTTAATTGAACTTAACTTCATACTTAAGGTCACATAAAAAGAATCAAAATAATACTTCTTTTAATTAAACATGTTTACGTTTATATGTACTATTTGCTTCATTAAACAGCTTATTTGGACCTCTAAATTCTTTCAATTATACTAGCTGGCTCGGCAAACGTTGTTTTGGCATATAAATTATTATAAACGAAAGATAAATAACCTAGATACCGACTGCAGCGCCATCTGCCGGGCTGATTTGTGAATCTAAACTATCCAGGGTGCCACTCAAACGCATACAAAAAAAATCATTCAAATCGATCCAGCCGTTTAGGAGGAGTTCAGTGACAAACACACGCACAGAAAAAAATATATATATAAAGATTTTCAGAATATATTTTGTTTTCGAAATTTATAATCTTTACTGCTCGATAAATTTAAAAATTCAAAGCTAAATTCATTCTATCGTATCGCATTCAGTAGTAAACACGCATAAAACTATTTTGCGTGTTGTGAATACAAGGTTATTGTTTGACACTTTCTAGAAGGGAACCTCAAGTGATTTATACATTTGTTTTTCTGTTGTATTTTGGTGTTTGTGATCTTTTCAACAACACACATTTATCATACGATGACAATGGATCAGTCACAACGTAAATACTGAAAAATGATAGACGAACAACACGATTTGCCAGAGAGGAAATGTCTCTAGATAATATTATATTTCCAGAAAGAAAGCTTATAGATGAAAATATTAGGTTTTTATTTTATTTTTATTGCTGCTGCCCGGCAAAATAGGCGGGGTGGTGGTACCTATCCGTGCGGACTCGGAAGGCGTCTTACCACCAGTAATGAATACTATTAAGTTATAAGCAAAATAATATGTTAACAAACTATGTATCACCATTCTCCGAATTTTTGCCGTAATCCAGCAATGCTTGCACGTTTTAAAAGAGGAATATTTGTGCAACATAATTGAGTATGAAATTTGAAAGTTATTCAATTTTGAAATATTCTAATGTATTCTACTTACAGCGCTTGGAGAATTGGAATTATTGGAATTAAATTTTACCTTTTCACAGTTAATATTATTCTAGATAATGACCGAGCTCGCACGGTATTTTTTTTTGTTTGATAAATTTGTTTTTTTGTAATGCCCGATCGCCATCTTGACCATTTCTCCTCCGTTCCTCATACATTTATCTCTTTCACTATGAACGTTCCATTTCCCACAAATAGGTGTATGATACAGTGAGGTACTAATGTTTCTTAAGTAAGAATCAAATTTAAAATAATAATAATAACAAAACAAAACTCTTTCCAACAACATCTACAATAAACGAACAATATCTTGCAATAAAAATCTAAACGGCAATTGGTACTTGTGGCAGATGCGTGTTGTAAATCCGCATAGAGTTTGCACAAGCAATCTTCTTAGTTTTTGTACCACCAAAAATAAATTAGGTACCACTAGTACTCAAGATTTACGTGACTCGGTGGTGCAGAAATTAGCGCTCCTGATTGTTGCGCCGAGGGTCGTTTGTTTGACTCCGACCTTGGGAAAACATTTGTGTGATGAAAAGGTTTGTTAGCTCTTTGTCTGGCTGTTTACTGTCCATATATGTATTTATTTTAAAAAAAAGTATATAAATATCTATGTCATTTATATGACAGGGAATCCTAAATTGGGGCCAGATGACCTTGCGGAATTTTTTCTCAATTATTAGTTAATAAGATAGCATAGCTAAATTAAAAAGGTGAAGTTCGGACCTAATAGTAACTGGTAACTTTGAGAAACGTAACTTGAAGTTCAGAAAACACTCAACACTAAGCAATGTATTTACTCGTGGAGGAATTCTGAGAGAACACGCATCTCTAAAGCTCGGCTTTAATTAAGATTCATTCCTTTTCCTCGAAAGAGTTCACAGTGATGTTGGTAAGTCAGCCAGTGCTCCCTAAGCACCGATGCATCTTAGGGCGGGCTTTAATCTCACTACACAGTTAACAAACACATCCTACATATAAATCCACCGGCATGTTTATGTAGAATGTGTTTCGTTGTATACAGATACATCACGCTGTATACAAATACAGCGTGGTGTTTTTCTAAACAGAAAAACCATAATGTTTGATTGAATTAAGAATGAAATTTTTCAAAGTTACGAGAAAGATAATTCTTCTGAATATTTAATTTATATTTTTTTTAATAAGTGAAATTAACGAGCGCTTTTTTGGTGTCACTCATACTCACGACGTGATATATTGATAATATTTTCTGAAGTTCGTGAAGCATTATACTTATTATCCGTATTAATCCGTGAAACGTCATTTAGACAAACATAAGTTGTAGCACTGATAAAAAAACGATAAACATAATTATAATGATAAAATAAATAAATCATACAGAAATACCATGAACATTCAACCTCAAATTACAAACAGGCAGCAAAGTGTACAACAACCAGACAAAAACATAAACAGTATAATCAAGTAAGTTCACCAGACAAGAGTCGTCAAAACCGGCCGACCAGACCGCGTTGTCGAAGAGTTTACCCACGCACAGTAGGCAGTAAATCCGTTGCTGAGGGGGATATCTCATTACTAAGTTGTACCGGTCCGGGTTAACTCCTGTTACCCGCTTGTTATAAGTTCACCTATTTACTTTCCGCATCGTTACTTCTCGTAGTGAAACGAGGGAGTGTTTTTTTGGTTAGTTCCCGCTGCCTGTTGCGAATTAACACGCTGCGCTTAGGAGGCAAATGTTTGAGTTTCTTCGAGTGCAGAAGAATTTCTGTGGACTGATTGGAGATTGCTCATTAAATTTACGTTTTGACATTTCATATTAAACCGGCAGTTTCGATTGCAAGGTAAACAAAACCTTTCGCATTTGAACTTAAGGATTAAGTTAAGAATGTAGAAACTACAGTTAAAGATCCGGAGAACTATACCTATGCGGTCTCACAAGCAGAGCGGCAATGCATTTCGGTTTGAAGGGTGGAGCAGTCGTTGTAACTATACTTGAGACCTTAGAACTTATATCCCAAGGTGGGTGGCGCATTTACGTTGTAGATGTCTATGGGTGGTGGCCCACAAGGTGGGCTGTGAGCTCGTCCACCCATCTAAGCAATAAAAAAAAAAACATGCATTTATCAAAACTACGCCAACTATCGCACATTATTATATTTTATCTGTTGGTATAAAAACATATCCGAAGTGTCACAAATTGTACAAAGTTTGAACTAAATGCATCTCATTAATGAAACTTTAAGTGCAGTGAACAAATCTATATACAATGGCTTAATTTATTTTTCAAATACAGCTTCTAATTTCAGTACGTAATATTAACACATCATTTTGTAATATCCACTTTAAAATCAGGTATAATTTTAAGTAAAATCATTTCTTAAAATTACAGGACTGAGATACGTTGACCCCTCTTCGTAAAACGAAGATTAATAAACCCTTTCAGTCTGTCCCCAGACATTTAGTTTTATTGGAAAATCTTAAAACATTTCTGACTCCAAAGAATTTCGAAATTCATCAGATATTTTAAAAGCAAGAAATTCTTTCGTTAAAAGTTTGTCTAATTTCAAACGCTACCTTCAAATTGTCAATTTTTCGTTTAATCCGAATCAAAATTGGAATCAATTTAAATAAAAGGGTTTTGTTAAAATTATTAACTTTCCCAGCTAAGCTGAATCCGGTGGTCGCATTTTGAAATGATCGTTATTTTCATTAATGCAATCCTCCCAAAGCTTTTAAATGGTTGTTTCAGCAATATGTGCATCTATGTATTCTTTTTTTAAATACAATTGAAATCTTTAGCGGTCAGTGATATTAAAAATTGATGTATTTAGATACACAGGTTTAAGTGTACGAGTAAATTTGCAATTTTCACGTTCTTGCTTTGTATCCAGCCTCAATAGCTGCGTACGTGTAAGAGGCTGTAAGTTGCCTATAAAACAGTAGTTTTACAGACCAGTATATGATAGCACATAATCTCGGAAGCAGCACGCGTCACTGCACTATACCATAGCTTTTTCTTTCATTCGAGTAATGCGAAAAATATGTCGAAGGCCGAGTGGGCCGCATTCGGAATCCATCATAAATCACTGGCCGGCTCTGTGCAGAATGCGCTCGTCGGTCCGTGCTAAATCCACCCCTGGACAATCAAATGTGCCACAGAATCGAATCGGAACAGTAAGACCAAATTTATTCTTAAAAACAATTCTGTTATTTTTGTTTCAAGCTCTACACCTATTGTTTTTATTGCCCTTATAGGCAGATGAGACGGCCTACCATATCGTAAGTGGTTACCTTCGCCCATGGACTTCAGCAACGCCAGGAGCAGAGCCAAGCCGCTGCCTACAGTAAAATTCAATTTTTTTCTTTTTTTTTTTTTTCTTTTAATTTTTTGACACGACTATTCTTATTAAAAATCACGTATGTTTTGAAACACAAACATGTTAATAAAATGCGATAATGGTAATAAAATTCTTTGTCTTTTTATTTTATTGGAAGTGGATAAAATTCTGGAAAACAAATACATATAACAATAATAATAATATGCCGTAACGAACTTGTGTTACGGCTTCATCTATTCTGTGTCTCGGATAGTCGAGTCCATCCGAAATATGTTCAGAAAATACCACATCCGGCTTCATAAAAACAATACGTAATCTTGGAAAAAAATGTTGGGTCTCGTATCTGGAATGTATTTGCATATTTTGTTCGACATCTCTGAAATAAGTTGCGGTTACGGAAGCTGATAGATGCTATACCCTTTCTTTATTGCTGCGATTGGTGAACGAGTTCACGGTCTATCTGGTGCGAAGTTGCCGGAGCCTAGACTCCTAACAATGCGAGTTCCAACACCCAGTTTGAGGAATGAAGTCAAAGTCTAGATTGTAGTTTTTTTTCTTGCCTAATCGTTTCAAGCTACACGCCGGTTACGCGGCTTAGCCTGGGACTTGCTAATACTAGCCCTAGCAAGAGCAGTGCTTCGATGAATCTACTATTACATTGTATAAAGGTTGTCTCATTCTTCAGACCGGAACGCGTGAATGATTCGCGTCAAAAACAGGTAGGAAAATGATGGAAATAATCGGGGTGGATTTACATTACGCCCTAATTCAATATTAAAGATTCTTATTGACTTTATTAATATGTACTTCACAATATCCAGATTCACTAGTGTGTAGCTAGGGTGTCATCATCATCATCAGCCTGCGGCAGTCCAATGCTGGACATAGACCTTTCCCAAAACTCGCAACTGAACCCGATCTTCATTCTACGCATCCAGTTACTGCCAGCTGCCCTGCGCAGGTCGTCGCTTCATCTAGCAGGAGATCGTCCCACACTGCATTTGCCGGTTCGCGGTTTCCATTCCAGAACACGTCTACCCCAACGGTTCCCCACACAACGTGGTCTCGCCTTGTCGTGGCGGTGGGGCTTAAGCGTGCACCCCGATACCGTGGAGCAGCGTTGTCTGCACAGGGGTGGCGTGAACTAAGAAGACTGCACACCGTGTTCCCTTTTCCCACCTTTGCTAAGCAAAGGGTGCGTGAAGAGGGAAGAGGGCTCCCTTCTGGAGCCCTCTTGTATGCTAGGCCATGTCCCCGGCGGTTCTCTGGCTGTTAAAGGGGAAGGCCCTCCAGAGGGGGGTACCGGTACGCCGGCGTGGCCACAACGTGGTCAGACGTGTGGGTCTGTCAGTAATGGTAGACCCACGTGGATGAGAAGTGAACCGGAGGGCACTCCCTTCCGGTCGCTGGTCGTCATGTCCCCGGCTGCCTCTTGGTGGCTACAGGGGAAGGCCCTCCAGAGGGGGGTACCGGTTTACCGGCGTGGCTTCGTAGAAGCATACCGTAATCCCTACCGAGTAGGAGGCGGGGGCCGCTGCCTAGCAGGGGCCGCGAGGATGCGAACCTCTATAAAAAATGCCCTAATCTTAAGCTTGTGACGTGTCCGGTGATGAGATGAGTGGCTGGAGGGAGTCCAGTCGTGAGGACCGTCCCAGGGGACCGACCCCTGGTTAAATAAAAAGGAACAAATATAATGATGGCAAACTTAAAACAAAAATTACCCCAGGAGGGTACCACCTTAGGTGGAGAATCCCTCCGTGCTTCCACCTCGGTGGGAGCACGCTGCCCCGCGTATTCTGGGGGGGGCAAAGAATGCCATGATGAAGGGGGCTGTGCGACGGGCAGCGGAAAACCCGTCGAACCGAGGTGTGCCAGCGCTGGCTCGACGCGTTCTGCGCTCGTCAGTGACGGCGAAACAGTTGATCCGAAAGGGACAGCCGCCAAGAAGATCAGGCGGAAGAGGAAATCCTGGCGAGTTTCCTCTCGTGAGGGGGTAGGGGAGCCAGCATCGTCCTCTGGTGCGGATGCCCCGCCGGAGAAAGTGCTGGTAGTCTCCGATGCGGCATCTGCTGCGGAGGAGATGCCGCCCCCTAAAGGAAGACCCGCCCGTAGAAGGGGCGCGCCGTCACCGGCGCCATCATCAGTATCGATGTCTGTCGCCTCACTGGACGGGCAGACGACGGAGGAGGAAGAGGGTGGCCTTCAGGACCCTGCCTTGGTCATAGACAGGGCCATGAAGACCATCAAAACCTATGCGGCCAACGGCACCAAGACCAAAGCCGCTGGCCGTAAACTGCGAGAAGTGGTCTCGCAAGTCTCGAAGGTTCTGCCTTCGGTTGCTTCTGCCAATGACCAGGTAGTGCAGCTGAGGGCGGAGAATTCGAGGCTTCGAGCACAGCTTCAAGCACAGCAGCAGCCCAATGATGGCGCAGCGACGCCTTGGGTCGCTGGAGCCCCTCGAGGTCCCCGTCCCCCGGCGCTGACTGGCGACCGATGGCCTGTGCTGCCGCCACCGCGTGTGGCACAGCAGAGGCCGCGTCTCCCGTCGCCGCGCTCTAGGGAGACGACCGCTGCCGAGCGACAGCAAGCACTCGCGGGGCCACGGATGTTGGCTCCGCTACAACCAACAAACTTCAGCCTGGAAGAGGTCATCAGCCGCACCATCCAGGCTGTAATAGAAAGGCTGGGCGGCAGGTTGGCGGCTCTCGAGGCGAAAGTCCCTACCTCGGCTGACGCTAGGCGGNGAGGGAGTCCAGTCGTGAGGACCGTCCCAGGGGACCGACCCCTGGTTAAATAAAAAGGAACAAATATAATGATGGCAAACTTAAAACAAAAATTACCCCAGGAGGGTACCACCTTAGGTGGAGAATCCCTCCGTGCTTCCACCTCGGTGGGAGCACGCTGCCCCGCGTATTCTGGGGGGGGCAAAGAATGCCATGATGAAGGGGGCTGTGCGACGGGCAGCGGAAAACCCGTCGAACCGAGGTGTGCCAGCGCTGGCTCGACGCGTTCTGCGCTCGTCAGCGACGGCGAAACAGTTGATCCGAAAGGGACAGCCGCCAAGAAGATCAGGCGGAAGAGGAAATCCTGGCGAGTTTCCTCTCGTGAGGGGGTAGGGGAGCCAGCATCGTCCTCTGGTGCGGATGCCCCGCCGGAGAAAGTGCTGGTAGTCTCCGATGCGGCATCTGCTGCGGAGGAGATGCCGCCCCCTAAAGGAAGACCCGCCCGTAGAAGGGGCGCGCCGTCACCGGCGCCATCATCAGTGTCGATGTCTGTCGCCTCACTGGACGGGCAGACGACGGAGGAGGAAGAGGGTGGCCTTCAGGACCCTGCCTTGGTCATAGACAGGGCCATGAAGACCATCAAAACCTATGCGGCCAACGGCACCAAGACCAAAGCCGCTGGCCGTAAACTGCGAGAAGTGGTCTCGCAAGTCTCGAAGGTTCTGCCTTCGGTTGCTTCTGCCAATGACCAGGTAGTGCAGCTGAGGGCGGAGAATTCGAGGCTTCGAGCACAGCTTCAAGCACAGCAGCAGCCCAATGATGGCGCAGCGACGCCTTGGGTCGCTGGAGCCCCTCGAGGTCCCCGTCCCCCGGCGCTGACTGGCGNCTAACCTAAACCTAACCTAAACCTAACCTAAACCTAACCTAAACCTAACCTAAACCTAACCTAAACCTAACCTAAACCTAAACCTAACCTAACCCTAACCTAAACCTAAACCTAAACCTAACCTAAACCTAACCTAAACCTAACCTAAACCTAACCCTCTCCATAACTTTTCTTACAAGAGGCTTATTTTGAAAAGGTTTTTTGCGATTTTAAAGTTCAACCAGCTTGTAAGCACGCACCGACCCTTCAAACTAGAAATCGCAGTGGTGTGACGTCATTTTTTGACACCCCCACCTTTTCGACCTGAAAATATTTAAAAAAAATTATTAATTTTCAAAGTTACTTTGTTGCTTTTGCATTCAACTTACCTATTAGATACTTACCGATCCGCCCTACCTTCTGGAGTGCGTTCTGCGTCTTCAGAAACCCAAAATTTTCTCTTTTCCTGTAAAAAACGTCAAAATTTTTTTTGTTTTCCTGAAAATGAAATTATTTTTTCTTCAAAAACATCTTTAAATTACATACCACTGGCTAGAACTCGGCGAGACGCTTCTTTTGAGTCATCGCACGACCCTCTAGCTGGCGCGAAATGAAACCGAACCTATTTCGAAGAAGCTGATAGCTGGTGATGAAATGTGGATCACATACGACAAGAACGTATGATAATGGTCGTAGTTAAACGTTCAGAGACTGTGCCGAAACCTGATTTACCTGTCGGATTGGAAGGGCATTATTCATTATGAGCCACCAGACAGGACCATCGATTCTGAACTCTACTGTGAACAACTGATGAGATTAAAGCAAGAAGTTGAGAGAAAGCGGCCGTAATTAATCAACAGAAGGGGTTGTTACGTCACAACAAAATTCTAAAATATAAAATTAATACAAAAAATTATTACACACTAACAAAATAAGTAGTTGTTACAATGAATGAAAATCGCGCGCTTTAACTAGTGATAGCTTCATAATGACCATATAAGGTAATCTTTGGTACCGGAAAACAAATTCTTTTTGGAGCATCCGATAACAACGTAGGTGCCTAGAAATTCCGAAAACAAAATACAATAGCGAACAACGAGTCAACTGCTTGAGAATTATTCCATTTCGCTCGATTCGAGTATTGCTATCTCAGTAGCACAGGAGCTTTCTGGAATATGGACGTGGGACGTTTGGGGCGTGACTCGCTTCCGTTAAGCCGTTCTTTCCATATTTCTGTCTCGTGTCATACGAAAGATCTAGAAGTTCGGTCAGTGCGCATCGCCGCCACAGGAAGTAGACCGTTCCGATACTAACCGATGTACCGGCGAAATAAATATCAAAGGTCATTGCTTCACACAATATACTTAGTCTGGCCATAAATACAGTTACAAATAAAAAAAAAAAAACTATAGCTAATAACATTTATTACTTTTACAGTGTGTTAGTTTAATACATAAATATAAAACAATTTAAAATATAAAAAGCTTATTCGAAGTGGTCTCCATTGGCTGCAATACAGTCCTTTAAACGTTGAGGCCAGTTACCAATAGAAGCACGCACTCTTTCCATGGGAAAATTTTTCACTACCAATCGTACGGATTGTTTCAGGGACTCCAAATTATCATGGCGTTTAGAGCAAGCCCTACTCTCTAAACCTGACCATAAATCATAATCCAGCGGATTAGACGACGGTCAGTCTTCAGCTCTGATGAAGTCCGAAACGTTCGTTTCCAACCAACACTGCGTAGACCGAGCCTTATGACCTGGCGCCGAGTCTTGCTGGAAGGAACATTCTTGATTATTGAACATGGTGTTGTTAAGGGGCTTCACTACCTTCTCAAGAATGGTATCTTGATACACTTGTGCCGATGTTTTGATACCTTTTTCACAAAAGTATGGCTCAGTCACTCTTTCATAGCTAATACCCAACCAAACCATCACTGAAGTCGGATAGTGCCCACGTTGCACTCTGTCGACTAATTGGGAAGCTTCCTTAGAGCTTTGAGCATAAATATGGTCATTTTGTTTGTTGCTTAATTGTAAAAATGTTCTCATCCCTAAACAAAAAAATTTCTATGACCTCCCTTTGCGTACTGCTTCAGTAGTTGTTTCGATTTTACCACCCTATTCTCTTTTAAATTATCAGTTAAGAAATGACCAGTACGTCTCTTATAGGCTGCAAGTCCTAAGGCATCTTTTGAAATACGCGACATGGTTCTATGTACTATCTTCATCTCCCGAGATAAAATCTTTTGCTTTCGGACAGGATTTCTTCGAATTCTTTCTCTTACTACTTTGACCACCTTTTTCGTACGAACACTACGTGGACGGCCAGATCTTTTTCTGTCACAAACAGAGGAGGTCTCATTGCACCTATTTGTTAATAGGCTATTGCCCGGTACACAAACATTTTACTAATACCACGCGTATGGAGAGTTTTAAAAATTGCATTTGGCTTCATATCTACTTTGTGTAATGCAATCACAGCGATTCGGTTCTCTTTTTCACCCCAGTCCATTTTAATATCGCAAAATATTGTACAATGTATTGGCGCCAAAATGAGAAAACTCTATCTATCTATCTCTTAGGTTTATGGCGTTTATGAGAAAACTCAATGAGCAATCATATAAAAATGACAGATACCAAATTCAAATGTAATATTTTGTTAATTTTTAATTGTAACAGTATTTATGGCCAGACTAAGTACATATAAAAACACATTATATAAACAAATATTATCAATTAGATGACTCTGCTAACTCTCTGAGGAACAGTTCTCGAACCTTCGTCTTAAACGCTTCACGTGTAGTGGCCGACCTTATTTTGAGTGGGAGCGCATTCCATAGAGGAATAGACTGAATTGTGAATGAAGAATGTAAAAAGTCAGAACTATGTGGAGGACAGCGAAGAAGAAGATTGTGAGAAGATTTCGGCTGTGGTCAGACCCTAAGTATTGAAAGGACGTAGTTAAATAAGAATATCCGTTGGTGGTCGGAAAATATCAAACTTGAGATACGCCGATGATACTACCCTCTTGGCGTCAACCAGAGACGAAATCGAGGTGCTTCTTCGCCGGCTGGAGACTACAGCGTTGGATTTTGGACTTGCGATCAATCGTGATAAGACCAAAATGATGATCGTAGATCGTGCTAACATCAACCAACCGGAAGTCCAACATATNTTTGGACTTGCGATCAATCGTGATAAGACCAAAATGATGATCGTAGATCGTGCTAACATCAACCAACCGGAAGTCCAACATATAGCGGGATGCGAGGTAGTTAATAGCTATGTATATCTAGGCTCCACTATCACCAACGCTGGAGGCTGCGAAGATGAGATCCGAAGACGTTGCGCCGTGACAAGATCCTCAGTTGAGAGGCTGACAAAGATTTGGAGAGACCGCAGAATAACCAAAAACACAAAAGTTCGGTTAATGAGATGCCTGGTCTTTCCAATCTTTCTGTATGGGGCTGAGACGTGGACGCTGAGGATGCAAGACTGTCGTAAGATTGACGCACTGGAAATGTGGTGTTGGAGACGTCTCCTCAGAATTCCGTGGACCGCGCACCGTACCAACATTTCGATCCTGAAAAAGCTCAACATCAAGGAGAGACTATCGTCAACAGTCCAATTACGAATCCTCAAGTTCTTCGGGCACATCACTCGTAATGAGGACTCCATTGAGCGGTTGGTGGTGCACGGGAAAGTCGAGGGCAAAAGATCTCGCGGACGATCTCCAACACGATGGACCGACCTCATAAAATCTGTGACTCACTCCAACATAAATGTTTGCTCTCACTCTGCGAAACATCGTGCCACATGGCGTCGCATCGCGAGAGCATCGGTATCGCAGGATCCGACTGATGCATGACCACGACCACTCTGTCAAGACTGTATGAATAGGAAGAAGTTAAATAAGCAGGTGGATTTGGGGAGTGCAACATAGAGTAAATCGTCTGGCATATAAACAGTTGGGGTTTGATTCTGGGTTGGGTAATTAATTATATTTCATTAAATATTTGAATTTTTTTAATTATGTTTCGACCGGACCTAATTGTCGCCACTCCATTCCGCGTAATGTTTAATTTCGACGCGTTCCAGGAAACTGGGGGTCCACCGTACGGATTACAAAGTTTTTTTTTTTTTTAAATAATCAATTGTATCTTTGTATGTAGTTTGTGGATTCCGGTTCCGGTGACAGAATAATATAGACGTGTACTCGTTTGCTCTTAAAATAATATCAAGTTTTACCTTAATACTCAAATATATCAAGTGTAAAAAGTCACAATTCAAGATAATACTTTACATAAAAATAAACCTAGAAAGTTTGTGAACAGTGTTAATGTGCAACCTAATTATGAGAAATGAAAAAATAACCTCTTGAGATTATTATTTTTATTTTTATTTTGAGGGTATTTATTTTGATAAATACAGAGTGAAAAATCATATCGATAAACAGTAATTTAAGTGTGGCTACTTCATGAAAACAATAAGTTACTATATAATCGGGGTTGCCAGATCTGCTTTAAAATTATACCAGAATCATCTTAAAACGATCTACTAAAAATCGTAAAACAAAAAATTTCACTGAAAAATGGATAATCAAATGCAAATACTATTAGAAAAAATTCAAGAGCAAATGAAACAACAGACTATCGCTATAACAGAAGCTGTAACTAAAAATGTAGTGCAACAAATTGATGAACGATTTAAAATGATAGACGACGAAAACAAACAACTTAAAAATTCAGTCAAAGAACTTAAGGAGAAAATCAAAGGTCTGGAAATGGCTAAAAAGAAAACTAACATACTACTCTTTGGAATAAAGGAAAACAAACAAGAAGAGTTAAGTTTGGTAAAATACATATCTGAAAAACTTAATTGTCATCTTGGATTAAGCATACAAGAGCACGAAATTATGAATATCTATAGAATTGGAAAGATAAAAACTACGCCTCGAACTATTTTAATATCCCTTGTATCGTACTGGAGAAAAATGGCAATAATGAGGTCCAAAAATAAACTACCCCAGGGTATTTATGTGAAGGAAGATTATACTAAAGAAATATTAGAAGCACGCAAAACATTACAACCAAAGTTTGAAGAGGAACGAAGGAAGGGTAACATAGCATACTTAAAATTAGATAAACTAATAATCAAGGGCCAAACGGATGCTAATCGAGAAAAAAGGAAAAGAGACCCATCTTCTTCACTCAATGTCAGCACACCACGAAAAGAAAATGAATTGTACGTAGCTCCGAAGAAAGTAAACACAACTAATGCGTACGAATACATGGCACGCGTAAAATCAAACTCATTAAGAGGGAAAACCAATGTATAGCGATCACCGTACACTCGAAACCGGAATAATAACAATCATTACAATACAAACCTGCAAAAAATAACCAAGAAAAACATTCCCCCAAGCCGGCTGGTCCCCGTGGGGGAAAATGACCATAACCCTCCAGTAAGCAAAACAGTACCTCAAAAATCAATACAAATTGGAACATTTAATGTAAAATCGTTAGCATCCACAAGATACATAGAACTAGTATACTCACTAGAAAAATATTAGGCTTAGTTGAAGTTAGACGGATGGGCTGTGGCATCGAAGAGCATCAAGACTTTATATTCTGCTTTAAAGGAGAAACACCTGGCATGCGTAAAGTAGGATTTTTGATAATCTAGTAAGCTTCTTAGACTTATCTAAAAGAGTTGCAATACCTCAACTGGAGTTCAACAAAATGATAATATCAATCAATAATTCAAGTGTATGCACCAACTGAAAAGGATTCTAAAGAAAAATCGATAAAATTTTACGAGTCACTACAAGAAGCGCAAGCGCAGGCTAGTGAAAATGTACTGTTAATGGGAAACTTCAATGCCAAGATAGGGACAGCTAAAACAAAAGGAAAATAATGGATGAAAAGAGCTAAGAACAAAGAAAATTGGATTAAGCTGGAGGAGGCCTATACCCAAATAGGGGTTCCTATCGAAGAAAAAGTTTGATGTAGGCAAATCAAATAAACAACAATAAATAAAAAAGAAGTGTAAAAACTGAAAATAGATCAAAATGTAAAAATCATATTACTATATATTTAAGAATATTTACATGTAATACTTAGGTGATGGGAAATAAAAGGCTTTATCATTATTATTATTATTATGTAGTTTGTGTTGTGTGTTACCCGCCGTCGGGCGGACATAGCAGGGTGTGGTTGTTCATCATGATAACGCTAGACCTTACACATGTTTAGCCACTCCGCAATAATTAAGAGAGCTTGGCTGGGAGGTGTTGATGCATCCGCCGTATAGTCCTGACCTTGCACCTTCATATTTCCACCTGTTTCGGTCTCTTCAGAATCAGACAAAAAGTTATCGAACAAAATGATACCTACATACTTTAGTTAAATGTAAATAAACTATATTAAAAAATGTGAATTCGCTTAAAAAATGCGAAGAAACTTTAGGATATTTTTGTACGGCCCGGTTTTTTAAAAAGAAATCCACTAAAGCGTTGAGTTTTTGACGAGCTGATCCATTGAATAATAATTATTAAATTATAAATTATTTCATAGCCCTTATCCTTCCATAAAAATTAAAAAGATATGTTATTGCCATCTACAGGAACAATGCGAAACTAATAACGAGCCCTCTAGTGGCCGGCGCCCGTAGACTCCCCTCTCTCCGCGGGCGAGCGTGTCGCGAGACGCTCTGTCTGCTCTCTCACTCTCGCTCTTCCTAACTTGTATATTCTCTCTCTAGCCGTAACGAATTTTTCACGAGTCAAACTTTACTCTCAGCGATCCTACAGAAGTTTCACTTCAAACACGTGGACGATCGTTGGCTACAGTCATCGTGTAGTCGGTCCGCCTCCACCGGCTGCCCAGGCGCTCCCTCATGACCCTCGCACTGCTTTGTACCCGCACAGCCACTGCCACTAGGTTAACAAGGAAATGAAACACCGATGAGAACATACCTATTTATTTATTTGATAATAATTATTGACTAGTCGTACAATGCCGTGTCTAGGATCTGCTATATATGTATCTGCTACATGGTCTATTTGTTAGTTCAGTTCAAGCCGACAAGCTACCGGAGGATATAGATATAGTGAAGGAATATGAACTCCTGCTTCGTATTCCATCACTGTAGCTTGTCACTTCAAACCTACTCACAAGCTTACTTTATATATTATACAATAATAACATTGTACATATGTTATAATAACACTGGGACGCACGGGGCACGGGGTTACAGTTGACTCCTGTCTATCCTCAGTGCATCCTGAAGAGATTCTAAGAGATGGACCCTGGATGTTGTAAAATATAACTATACTTGTTGAAATCCAGGATCGATTTTTTCTCTTTTTTTTACACAATTTCTAATATTAGGGACACCCGAGTGTGACCAGCTACAAGTATGTCATCAATGTATACGTATCCACTATAATAATATCTAGAGTAGCAAGACAACAGCGGTCAGTCGTGGTCCTTGACGAAGGCGGGGTTGGTGAGCTTCCCCTCCACGTCCAGCTGCAGTTGGAGACCGTTCTTCACGAGCGACCGGTACAGCTTCTTCTGCGAGGCGCGTCGCGGGCGCAGCTTGTACAGCACCTTCTCCCAGAGCAGCGGGTCCGCGGGCTTGAGCGGGGGCCGCGCCGCCAGGTAGGCGCGCAGCTCCCGCTCCTCGGGGCCGGGCTCCTCCAGCAGCACCACCACCACGCGGAACGAGGACACGTGCGCCGCGCGAGCCTGCGCCAGCAGGAACGTGAGCCGGCACCACGGCGACGCCATGTAGCTCCGCGAGACGAACAGCAGCGCCGCGCGGCAGTCGTGCAGCGACGCGGCGATGCGCGCCGGCAGCAGCTCCCCCGCCGCCCAGTCGCGCTCCGGCCAGCACGCGCGCAGCCCCCCGCGCTCCGCCGCCCGCACCCCGCGCGCGCCCCACGCCGCCTCCCCCTCCGCGCTCGACACCAGCACGTCGTAGCGGCACGCGGCGGGCGCGGCGCGGCGCGGGCGCGGCCGCCGGGCGTGCAGCCACGCCAGCACCTCCAGCCGGTACCGGTGGAACAGCACCACGCCCGCCACCAGCAGCGCGCCCGCCGCCGCCAGGCAGCCGCCCACCAGCGCCGCCACCACCACGTCGCACAGCCGCGCCGCGTCCACCTGCTCCAGCCTCTCCTGGCCGGCGCAGGTCACGTTCTCGTAGTCCTCCACCAGGTGCCTGTGTGCCGCGAGCAGGGCCACCTCCTCGGCGTGGCGGCAGTCGCACGCCAGCGGGTTCCCGGCCAGGCGGACCGTCACGTTGCGCCGCAACAAGCAGCTCGGCGCCACCGCCAGCGCGTTGTCGGACAGATCCAGTCGCGTGAGAGACTCGGACACGTTGCAGGGGAGCTCCGTCAGGTTGAGGGCCGACAGGTCGAGGCTCCGCACGTACGGCGGGAGGGCGGCCAGCGCGGGGGGGGCGGCGTGCTGCAGGCGGAGGGAGAAGGTGGTGACGCCGTATGTCTGAGGGTCGACCGTGGTGACGTCACGCGCGCAGGTCCCCTGCACGGCGTCCAGCCCCGGCACCAGACGGCACGAGCAGCCCCCGCACGGGACGGCGCAGTACAGGCTCGCGGGGGGCACGTCCGTCACTCTGTACCCGCCGAGCTCCGCGGGCCCGGCGCACCGGGTGTCGCCGACCTCGAGTCTGAGGCTGCGGGGGCCGCCAGCCAGCCAATCCAGCAGGGAGTACAGGGAGCAGTCGCACGCGAGAGGGTTGTGCTGCAGCAGCACGGTGGCGTTGGCAGCGCGGAGCACGCCGGACATGAGGACCGTGGAGACGTTGTTGTGCTGCAGGTCCACCGTCACCCCCTCGCTAAAGAAGTGCAGGTCGCTGTCCTGGAAACGTCGGGGGTTGTGTTAGTGAGTGCGGTACTTGCACAGCGCCCCCCCCCCCCCCGCCCCCCCCGCCCCGCCCGCAGCCCCGCCGGGACTCACCGTGAGGTCGCCGATGGCGTTCCCGGACAGGTCCAGCTTCACCAGTTCCACGAACACGTATCGCCAGTCGTCGTAGATGGAGGTGATGTTGTTCCAGGCGAGGGTCAGGGTCTGCAGCTTGTGCAGTTGATTGAGCGGAGAGTAGAGGCTGTCCGGCGCAAACGCCAGCCGATTGTAAGAGAGATCCAGCGTGCGGATGGACGTGGCCCCTTGGAACGTGTTCATGGAGATGACGCTGATCTTGTTGTTCCTCAACGAGACCGTAGTCAAGTTCCTCAGCCCCGAGAACAGCGAGCTGCAACAGAACAACGATGTGAGTGCACTACTGTGAGTGTAATAAAAATCAATATCTCAAGGGCGGTGGCGCATTTACGTCGTAGATGTCTATGGACTCCAGTAACCACTTAACACCAAGTGGGCTGTGAACTCGTCCACCCATCCAAGCAATAAATTTTTTTTAAAAAAACGTACTCCGGCAACACCTGCAGCTCGTTGCCGTCCATGACGAAGGTCTCGAGCGCCCTCAGGTCGGCGAACAGCTCGGGGGCCAGCTCCGCCACGGCGTTGTAGCTCAGGGTCAGCGACGTCAGCTGCGTCTGCCCCCGCAGCACGCTCCGCGGCAGGGCTCGGAGCTGGTTGCGCGCGAGCGACAGGGTCCGCAGCGGGGAGTTGCTGATGAACTCCTCCGGGAGCTCGCGGATCGAGCTGAGGTCCAGTTGTAACGTCCTCAGTGCCGGGAGGTTCGAGAACACCGCCTCTTTGAGAGTAAGCGGAACGTTGTTAGAGATTTTGATCTGGAATTAAAAAGCAACAGGTAGTACGCGCGGAGACAGCGTCAGTCCGTCAGGAGTCCGGCTAGTTGACGGCCGACCGGTCAGTACTGCACCACAGTCCGCAGCTCATTCTTGAGCGTGTGTGAGAATGCTCATGTGGCGGGTAAGAACGCAAGATAATTGACAGATGCCTGAATCTCGCTTACGACATTTTCAAGATAAAGCGCATATATACAAGTTCCGAACAACAACATTCGGACCGTCGGTCTACCGAGCAGTATCACCCGCTCGGTGGAAGATCTTCCTTTCGTCATAAGCCTCTTAAACCCACCTCCTGTATGTGATCGAGTCCTCGGAAGATCTCCGAGTCGAGATACCGGAACGAGTTACTGATCATGGTGAGGTTGAGAAGGCGCGGCGTGCTGGCGAACAGGCCGGCCGGCAGCGCCTGGATGCGGTTTTTGTTCAGGGAGAGCACCGTCACGTTGTGCAGACCTGAGAGACGGAAGTGATGTAGGGATGCTCTGTGAGCACTCTCGAGGTTAGCGTGGTATATGGGTTCCAGGAAGTTCCTCACCGCGGAAGGCTCCTGCCGTGATGTTGGCGAGCTCGTTCCCCCACACGTTGAGCTGCTCCAGCACGTTCAGCCCCAGGAAGGCGTCGTCCGGCAGCACCGTGATTTTGGCGTCGGACAGCTCCAAGTACTTGAGGGGCGGCGTGTTGGCGAACATGTTGGCGTGGAGCGTGATGTTGCGTCCGGCATTCAGCCGGAAGTGCGTCAGCTTCGGGAGACTCCTCAGCACGTCCACGGGGACTGTTGTCTGAGCCCCTGCAAGACGAAATAAATTGGATTGTGGAGAATTTAAAATGGACGATAGTGGACAGTGGCAGGTAGCGACAGGTCGCGCCCACCGTACTGCCTGTGTCGGTGGGCAGCAGAGATTAAGTCGTCTGCCTATCTCTCTAAATAGGCAGACGCAATAAATCAAGCAATAATCCCCCCAAACGTTAGTGCTTCCCTCAATACCTGCATTAAACATCATGAGCGCAGTGATCCCCAGGCCCTTGAAGGCGTCCGCGTTCAGGGGGTTGATGGCGTTCTTGAACACGACAGTCTTCACGTCCTCGGCGTGAACCTTTTGCAGCAGACACGAGAGAGGCGGCAGCGAGCACTCGCGCAGGGAGAGGCTCGGCAGCTGCGTGGTCGCGGGCGTGTCTATCTCGGGGAACTCCGCGCAGACCAGCTCGCCGCCCTGCCCCCAGATCATTCGTTTAGCACTACGACCGGCGACTGACGGGAGGAGTCCCCGCGGCAGCAGCCCGGAGGTGAGGAGGCAGTCCGGCGCCGGCTTCTAACTAACCATGCAGTCTATATTGACATAGTCCCTGGGCCGCGCGCCCACAATCAAGTTGGTCGAGGGACGGCTGCACTGGTAGTTCAGCTCCTCGCCGTCGGTACACCAGCACTGCTCCGGACATGCCGACACCGATGCCAATGCCAGCAACAACAATATCAGCATTTTGAAGTCACGGCTGAAACGAAAAGAACCATTTAGATTGAATTATCACCGGGCTCAATAGTTTTGCGGCTTCTGAAACTTGCACGGCACTGTACCAGAAAACCTTCCTCGCCCAGTGGACCAGTTCAATGGCTCCGCATTACTGTATTGTTTGTAATGATCGTTTGACATTGCCGCCCCCGCCCCCGTCCCCCGCCCCCCGCCGCTCGCCCCGCGTCACATCTGGCGAGCAGGCGGCGGCGCGCGGCGTGTCGCGATAACCGCGCCGCGATACGGCCGCGCCGCCGCCTGCCGGTACAGGGTGTTTAAAAATGCACACGAACGAACGACTCGACTCGTTCACTGAGTGATGCGTATAGTACACTCGCCCGGGAGGTCCGTCGGCAGATGCCCGGGGCCTCCCTGCGCCGCGCCCGGGTACATGTGGCACATGTCCACTGTGGATGAGCTCTACTCCAGTCGCGGGCGGGGCGGTGATAGAAACGGGATAATGGGATAATGTGGAACACACAGAGAAAGCCAGGTCCCTCCGTTGACAGAGGCTCCGAACGACCTCCGCTGCATTCGTCATATGAAACCTGCGGCTTTGATGAGTTCAATTGAACCCCAATTAACTTCATTCGAGAAAGAGGTCTCTAAATGCCGTCCGACACGAGACGCGAGACGCGAGCTCTCGGGACTTGCATCAGGAAGGTGCTCATGAAGCAGCAGCACCAGCGCGACCGTACACACCGCGGACACGCTCTCGTCTGATATCAACTAAATATGTTTTACCTTCTACATTTAGTTCATCACCGACACCGACGGACAGAGAACTACTTTCATTTACTGTCTGTATACATATTATCTCTGCAATACGCAGTATGTATGGATGTTTATATATTTAAGTGAATCTGCGTCATCACAATATCATTGTGACTGGCGGCCGCACTCTCTCGGGAAGGGTCGCGGGGTACGCGGGGGACGGGGGGAGAGCGAGACGGCAGACGGCTAAAGGTGCGATTACTGTGTGCTGGTCCGTCAGCCATGCGGCACAGCTGCCTCCAGGGACTCTGTTGAATCTGCTGCAGTCTCCGCGTCCCGGGGAGCACCATTAACGAATCATTGACGATAACCATTACTCAGTAACGATATGTTCTCAAACAGAAGGAGCCGTGCGCGAGTGTACATTATGTCGCATGTACTACATACATAGATACATACATACACATATGCATATTGCATCAATGCATGTACAAGGTACCTACATAATAATACACGAATGTTATTATACAACAACATATTATTATCATTTCATTCAGCGGTTTTCGTGGTTTGAACTAATGTCCGTTGAATTGTCAAAATTGAATTCGTGTATTGATTGAAAAAGGTTTATTATAGTATTAGAAAAATAATTCTGTACAAAATAAATAAAATACAAAATAATAAAAGCTGTATAAATATTATATCGAGGGGTGGAAGGCTTATTTGGTTTAAACGACATTTTAGCTTTAGCAACTTCACGGGAAAGACATTTAAAGTTTAAAATTAGGAAAAGATATAAGTATAACAAAAAAAAACTTTTGTAGATATTTGAATGAAGTAAACATATGTAATTGAAGTTCAATTCAAACCGTCAAACTATTGATGCTGATACCAAATATAACGCAACTTTAATTGAAAAGATAAATCACTCACTTAAACCAAATGCCCTTTCACCCCTCGATAAATAAGTACCCAGCCCGTCGGGGCTGCGCGAACGATGTACGCTACTTGCCCAGTAGTACTTGGTAAACGTAATTATCCATCCTACAGCCACGGCACAGCACTGAACACAACACAGACGATTCTTTAATAATTGTTTTTTCGTCAGAAACTAGTCTGTTTACTTTTGTATTCGAGTCACGGATCGCGAACACTACACCGAACCGAATGGAGACCAACCTATTTGTCGGCCCCTGACATGTCGGGAACCATTGCGGCGCTGCACATTGACACTGTTTATCACATCTGTAACAATCGGTAACAATATCCTGCACTGAACGATAACTTTGAAGCGATATTTCGACAGGACGGAGGGCGCGACTGACCGCCAACACGCAGCGATTGCACAGAACTGGTTTTGTAATTTGTTTGTGTTGGTGATGTACCACGAACGGCGAGGTTGCCAATTCAACAAGTTTTTTTGTAGTTTCGACGAACATTAAATACAACTTGTTTTTTTTTTTTTTTAATGTTTTGCTCTTGCAAGCAGGCAATGGACTGAGTCCTTACAGCCTAACTTGTTTTTTTTTAATATATTTTAGATTGAATGTCTCGCAAATTGCAATGCGCTTTTGCGTGCAATTTGCGATTCTTCGTTTAGAATTATGCTAATTAACAATGCTTTAGCAATGATTAAATAAATATGTTTCAATGAATAAATGCCTGTAATTTTTTATTATAAAATCCGACACGATATTGCTCGTAAATTGATAAAAAAGTAATAAAAAATATTTTCAAGTAAAAATAAAACAATTCCAGTTGTTTTGTTAAATCATATCTTTTGAGAAGTGAGTCCTATTACATATAACAGAGAGAATAACAAAAAGCGTGTGAGAGAGGCGGTTCGAAGAATGATCCCAAGAGTGCAGCAGATGTCACGCATACTCTGGAAGGTGCGACCGCCATCTGCCCCTTCTCCGCTGCGTACAGTCTTGTGTTTCGGTCCGAAAGTTCATCTTCATCCCTGGGGCTGAGCGACTTCATCCAGCTGCCACTATCACTGGTAGTAGGACGTCTCGTGAGTCCGTTTGGTTGGGTACCACCACCCTGCCTATTTCTGCCATGAGGCAATAATGCGTTTCGGTTTGAAGCGTGAGGCAGCCCTTGTGCTGCTAAAACTGAGACCTTAGATCTCATGTCTCAAGGTGGGTATCGGGATTTACGTTATAGATGTCTATGGGCTCCGGTAGCCACCTAAGACTAGGTGGGCCGTGAGCTCGTTCACCCATTTAAGCAATAAAAACCTCCACAATCGCCCGGTCGACCGTGGGCCCTGTGACCAATCGCGTAACTAATAAATTTCTTAAAATGGTTACTAATAATTTTTTTACAAGCGCTGACAACACTTTTTTCTTAATGCGGATGTCGGACAAAACCGAGTCTGTTTGCTGCTGCGATTCCAAGATCTCGGCGGCAACGCACCGCGAAACCGATCTTCGAAACGCAGATATAAGTTTGCTAAAAAAATATTTACACGTCGATGAATCAAGACATAATGAATTTTAGACTTATTTCTGTTTACGTAATACTCTATTTGGCTTAACAACTTTTAACTAGTACTCACGAGAAACCTTTCTATTTCTTATAGAGCAAGTTTTAAAGTTTGAATTCGTTTAACAAGACGATGACGAGTTCCAAGAAAGTAACAGAGACAGCTAGTCAGTTCGCTCGCTCGCTCTCGCTGCGGCTGGCGTGCGACGGCTGTGTTGCGACACAGCTTATTAATTTTATAGTAAATTAACAGACCTCGAACGGATTTGGAATAAATGGGCCGTATAATAGTTGTTGTAACTGTTGTAAGGCATGTCAACTGTTAGTGTCAGTGTCCGTGTGGGACCTACTCTACAGTATCTGCGAGTATCGCAGACGTGGTGCGCTGTTGATTTAAATGTTTCTTCTTTTTTTTTATTATTAACCTGGTAGGCGCACGAGCATATGGCCCATCTGATGATGAGCGGTTCCCGTCGTCCATAGACTTCAGCAATGCCAGGGGCAGAGCCAAGCCGCTGCCTTCCGAATGTATTCTCGATCTAATTTTATTACTGAGTTTTTGATTTATAATTCGATGTTTTATACTCTATGGGTGTAATAAAATGGGTTTATTAAAGCCGAATTAAGTCTGTGATGTTTCACATATTATAGTATTGACGCGTATGCCCTGTACGTTATACTCAATTAACGTAGAGGATTTGTGTTCATCATAAATACATACATTATTTTTGTAATTATATTTTCTGAATAAAATAACGACTTGATGAGAGGTTTCGCCCCAGGACGAATGCACCTAATATACCGGAGTTCAGGCTTAACACATTTCTCGGCACAAGACTTGTCCTACTTCAAGTTGAATGCACTGTGCCCGACGTCATTTTGGTTTCGCGGAGTATTCTGAACAAAGTTATCGACGCAATGACTTTGTAATCATGTAATCAATTTGAAATTAGTTTTAGCGCTCGGTGGCTCTGTAGCCAGCCGCTAGAAGTCGTGTCGCTGTATGTGCGAGTCGGTCTGTCTGTTTGTCACAGCTACCTGTCTGCCTGCCCCGTCGAAGCTATCAAGGGAGGGAACTACAGTTGCTAACACGCTCGCTCGCTGCGGGCCGAGTCCCGGGCGCCTCCGATAACCTGCAGGGCGCGGGCCGGGGGTCACGCGTTAACGCGATGTACACTTATCTGGGTTTTTTTCGCAACTACGCATTACTTGAACAAAACAAGAGATGTGTTGCCCTTGGTCGTGTTTATACCACTCGGTCCGGGATTCCCAAACGAGACGATAATGTAATCAACCGCCAAGTGTATAAACTAATATTTTGTATAAAAAGTAAGTACTCAGCGGTCACGATAATAGCAGCAACTATGGACGATGCTCACGGTTGGTAGTTGCACGGTAGTTGAACTACGGTGGCGCGTCTTACCTACATATATTTTGTAGTTTAACTTGAATTAACTTGATGTTAGATCGTGAATTCTTTGAGTTTATTTTTTAAAAGGTAACGTTTTCGAATTAATATCAACTAGAGGTCCCGCAGTAGTCGAAATTCGACTATAATTAATTGGAATTGCAAGTTTGTACACTATTATGATTGTATTTTATACATCTCGAAGTCGTCGTGGCCTAAAGAATAAGACGTCCGGTGCATTCGTATCGAGCGATGCACCGGTGCTCGAATCTCGCTGGCGGGTACCAATTTTTCTAATGAAATACGTACTCAACAAATGTTCACGATTGACTTCCACGGTGAAGGAATAACATCGTGCAATAAAAATCAAACCCGCAAAATTATAATTTGCGTAGTTACTGGTGGTAGGACCTCTTGTGAGTCCGCACGGGTAGGTACCACCGCCCCGCCTATTTCTGCCGTGAAGCAGTAATGCGTTTCGGTTTGAAGGGTGGGGCAGCCGTTGTGACTATACTGAGACCTTAGAACTATATCTCAAGGCGTGGGGCGCATTTACGTTGTAGGTGTCTATGAGCTCCAGTAACCACTTAACACCAGGTGGGCTGTGAGCTCGTCCACACATCTAAGCAAAAAAAAAAAAAATCTATAATCACAAATTTCGCCACAAATCCATGTAGAAAATACATGTACTTAATAGTTAGGCTAATATTTATATAAGTGTTGGACTCCCTACACCAGTTGTGGGGGCGTTAATGATGAGAATCGTTGTGGAGGCTTTTTTTTTTCCTACCTATGCTGATAGCCTTGACAGGCTATGTCAGCTTACCCTAGCGTGTGTAGGTGAGCTCACGGGGCTCAAACCGGAGAGTTGCTAACACTGACCCTAGCAAGAGCAGTGCTTCGCAGAATCTACCACCGGATCGGAAACGCGACCCACTGAGAAGATCCAGCGTGAAACTGAGTGGGCTGTGTCTGAGGGTTAATTCGCTCGTCGAGCCCTTCATCGCTAGCGACGGGTTCGACGAGGACGGTGACCGGTGCTTGTGGTGCCTAAAAGCACCGTTAATGGATCAGGAGGTCGACTGTTTACCATTCGGTCTACCGGATCGGGTATGTAGTTTCCAGCGGCCACGACAAGAGGGTTCTCATGTCGTGCCGTCTTCTCGAAGTGGCGCAGCGATGCCGACTGAAGATACTTACTGACGGGGTCGAGCTCCAGGTCATCGTGGAGATCCACGTTCCTCTGGAACCATGGTGCTCCGACGGCTATCCTTCAGAATCGGGATTGTTGTAGAGGCGCTAATGAGAGAGAGAGGCGCGCGAGAGAGATGGACAGAATTTTCATGATGCGCATGCAGTGCGACGTCACGCCGCGCGCTTATTCACAAACACTACACAAGCACAACGTGTGAATGTGTTGAACGCGAGCTACATAGTAGGCGTAGTGGGGGTGTCAGGTTCTTTTCGTTACGGAATTTCTGGATTCCACTCTCAAGCCGCGCCTCAAGGCCCGCGATAAAATCTATGCAATAGCTCAATATTTCTAATTATTGTAAGGCATTAAAGTGGATTGGTGAATGTGAAGGGTTATGCTGCTCAGCTGGCACAATATAACTAGAACCTTTGCGACAACCTCCAGAGATATTAAAATCGCTACTCGATGGAACGCGTGTAAAATCAAATGCAGTTTTAAAATCTATCAGACCTCACCACAATGCATTCCAAATGACATCATTCAGTGCAAATATTTTAACTGAAGATAACTTTATACCAACTTTTAAATTTTCAGGGACAAGTTTACCATTTGATAAGACCATATTACTTCCTGAGAATAATGAAACTTCTTCAAATAAATTTCATATCTGATTATAATGAACAGATTAATGCTAGGATGTCAAATTACAATAATTTAGATAAACATTTGATATCCTCTGTACAAAAAAAAGCAAATGTGGTGTCGTGGGACATCAGGTAGGAACGAAGTTCCTTCGGCTAATGTGGAATCGACACAATTTGCAAAAAAAAAATCGTGCTCAATTTTATGTTGGTTTTCTTGATTTTTCTCTTAAATTTTGCTGATTAGTTTTTATTTAAGTACAGAAGAGTATTTAGGAAATTCAGTATTTTAGGAAATAATAAATTACGTAAAATAAAAATAAAATCGTAATTCAAATTATCAATTAAAATAACAAAATATGTCTCTTTATTTTTGTTTGACAACATAAAATTACATAGAAATATAAATAATTACAAAATAAAGAGAGGAGGGATGAGAGAAAGAAAAGAAAGAGGGAGAAAGAGAAAGGTATTTATTATACACTACTCGCTTGTGTATGCGACTGTCGCGCCTGCGCACGTCTCATTTAACGGTTTTATTCCACGCACTTTTTTCCACGGATTTTTTCTTACGGTTTTACTATCACATTTTTTTCAGTTCGGTCGCGCAGCAAAATCCCTATCCCCTCCAAGCCTGCCGTAAGGAACTTCGTTCTAATAAGCTTCTGGAAGGAAAACCTTATTTAGAAAATTTCAAATATGCTATATGAGTCGACTATTATCAAAGCCGGCAATCTGACTTTTGGACAATTATTGGTAAATCAGAAAAACGAATTATTGACTTTGTATTCCATTGGCAATCACAAAACTCTTCGGAACGACATCTTAGATCAGTGATTATCAAACTTATTTCTTTTACCGCCCCCTTTGAAAATCAATTATTTTTCAGCGCCCCCCATTTTTTATACACCCCTAAAACTTTAAAACCACAATTTCATTAATTTAATTAATAAATGTTGTATTAATTTTAGTAAATGTAGTACCACGTAGTACATATGTATTTGTAGATGCTATTATTGTTTCTTCATATTATTATATGTCCGTACATTGCTACAGAGCCTGTATTTACAAATTTGCAAAGTAAAAATGAATTCTTCTCATCAATATGTTTGTTTAAATTCAGAATTACCAAAAAAAATTGCTAGTTCACTGTACTATTACTATGCTAATTTATTAGAACGAAACTATTTTTGTTGAATATCTTTCTCATTAATATAAGATTCTCATCATAAGATAATAAAAGATTTATATTTTGACTAGTAAATAAAACTACTAACAATAATAACTCATTAAACTACGAATAAGCTAAACCTGGAAGACGTAGAGGATTTCATTTATCTGGGCTCCGTCATAGCTAGTAATGGATCCTCTGAAAAGGACCTCAGAAGGCGAATCAGTATGGCAAAGAGAGCTATGTCCCAAATGGACCGTGTTTGGGTGGCATTTTTCTCTACGGCGCAGAGACTTGGACCCTCAAGAAAGCCGATCGCCAACGCATCGACGCGTTTGAGATGTGGTGCTGGAGGAAAATGCTCGGGATTCGTTGGACAGAACACAGAACCAACGAATCCATTCTTACCGAGCTCAAGATTCCAATGCGCCTCCGCACTACATGCGCGCGGAGGAGTTTCGAGATCTTTGGACATATCGCCAGAAAGAGAGGTGACAATCTGGAAAAGCTGCTGGTAACAGGCAAGGTATGCGGGAGAAGGCACAGAGGCAGAAATCCAATGCGCTGGTCGGACCAAATACGCTCCACTCTCAATACCTCAGTCCACGTTGCTATCCACACAGCCGAGGACAGGCAGGAATGGCGCAAGATGATGCAGGAGAAAGTTATTAGAGGAGGCCACGACCCTCAGCACTGAGGATTATCGACAAGAAGGAAGGAAACTACGAAAAATAACTTAATATCATTTCGTATTATAGATAAATGAGTCGTCTATTATCAAAGGTGGCAATCTGTGCATTTGGACAAAAAAATTATTGATATGTCAATACAGATTGATTTGAATATAATCGTCTCCTTCAAAGAATACGGTTCAAAACCTGCATTAAATAAAGGTTAATAGTTAACCTGTTATTTATCTAAGATGTCGTTCCGAAGAGTTTTCGTGACTGCCAATGGAATACAAAGTCAATAATTCGTTTTTCTGATTTACCAATATTGTCCAAAAGTCAGATTGCCGGCTTTGATAATAGTCGACTCATATGGGTAATTTTTCATAGAATTTTAGTTTATAATTTAGAACTGGTTCAAATAAAAACCGCCGGCTAAGTCAGCGTTTTTATTATTTGTAATAATTAATTAATATCTACCTATACTAATATTATAAAGAGGAAAGATTTGTTTGTTTGTTTGTATTCAATGGCTCCGAAACTACTAAACCGATTTGAAAAATTCTTTCACTGTTTGGAAGCTTCACTATTCCCGAGTGACATAGGCTATAATCTTTTTTGAAAAAAATTAGGTATCCTTACTAAAACTCCAATAATTTAACCCAAGGTGTAAAAAAAATTACCTAAAATATTCTTTACGTCGCGTGCCCTACGAAAACTATTGATGATAGAATAAAATAATGTACTACGACTTTGTAAAAAACATTATTATTTACAAAAAGTGTCGCGACAGCATATGTCTAACTATTATAGTTATGCCGCAATAAGTGTTCTTTTATTTAAAAAATGCCCCTGGTAAGACACGGAGTGCCCCCCTACCTTCGCCGACTGGTGGCTTCCTACTTGGAGGACAGATCGGTCACGTGTACTGGACACGGT